>LD688983.1:108164-163211 GCA_003118335.3 Papilio memnon | reverse complement strand
TTTCACGTGAGTTTAGCCGTGTTATAACTCATATAGTATAATGTCTCACGAAAGTTTTAATAAGTTAAAAATGATTTCTTTTTTTTAGTCGCTGCAATTTATTACATCGAAATATCGTTATCTACTTGTTACTTGTTATCCCGTGTTAACAGAAAAAAACTTTAGAAATACTATTTGGAATGTATTTCTATCGAAAGTTCGCTTGAAACATGCAAAGTATAAAAATTTATAACGAAAAATGTTTATCTCCAATTTGAAGTTTAGTCGCGCTTCCATATGCAGGTTGAAGTTCTTCGTTTAACTTTCGAACATAGCACTTAAAAGATTTTTCATAAGATCTTTAATAGTTAAGTCTTCAGCTACTAGCAAAAAAGGTCATCATTCCATCATTATGGCATTCAAATATAATTTGCTTCAAATTATGAAATATTCGCTTTCGATCGCGACGCCGTCCGCATGGGATTAATAGTTATTAGCCTATGTTTTCTTTCAGACTATACTCTAGATCTAAGCCAAATTTCATTGAAATCAGTTCAGCAGTTTAGGCTATAAACTTTAACATCCATCCATCTAAACTTTCGCATTTATAATATTACTAGCTTTCGCCCGCGACTCCGTCCGCGTGGAATTAAAAAAAACAAAAGTAAGTTGCCTATGTGTTCTTCCAGATTATCCTCTACATGTATACCAAATTTCATCGAAATCCTTTCAGCCGTTTAGGCTACAATCTCTAACAAACATCCATCCATCCATCTAAACTTTCACTTTTATAATATTAGTATTAGTAAGAAGTATGATTTATTTTTCATCTAAAAGTTAATCATTTAGTACTTTGTCTGAAGACGCCACACTAAGTTGACGTTAAGAAAAAAGGGTTCTTGATAGTGCCCCATCAATTTAATTTCAATAATAATTACCTTTTAGATATATTTTTTTTAATGCCCGCACAAATCTTTTGGAACTGTAGTAAAATTCAAAGCATGTCAACTTTTAATGTGGCTGAAAAAAATTATATAGGTACCTAAGAGTTATATAATTTTTAATTCAAACATTTAAAAGCTGCAGTTTTTTCTTTAGAGTGCGTAGCAATTAATTTTAATACTAAACCTTTTTACTTCCATCTTTATAAAAACAATGAATATGCCTGTACATAGCTCGAGTGTCGTATAGCCGAACCGGTAATTACTTAGTTATGATATTATATAAAAATTAATAATAATTTGCCAGAAGCTCGTTCAATTCTCTCTGAGTATAACACAATATATAGAAGCACTCCTACAAATTCAATTACGACATGTGCTTTGTAGTTTATAGTAAGGTGATAGGCAACACGATGTTCTGTCACTAAAACAGTACTATATATTGATACAGGTGGTACACAAAGCTTTGTCGCTTGCGTCCAACGCTCAAAATCAAATGCAAACAACGTTATACAAACACAATTCAATGCGTCCGTATAATTCATTTGTACCTGCACTAATTGGATATAGGACGTGTAGAAACCTATGTACGTGCTTGTTACATCTGGCCCTATTGAATCGTAGACAAAGAGCAATTCGTGCACTTCGAAATAATCATGATGTGGACACCCCTGAGACTATTATTTAGTTGGCTACGTAGCGTAGATCATTCATGTTAAATTTTAAGTGATTTCCAAACTTTTGTTTTGTCTAGTAGACCCCTTTCAAAATTTAAGTGGTTACTGTGATCCCTGCTGCTATATTTTTTCTTAAAGTTTTGATCTCTTGACTTCTTCCCCGCCATAATACATCCCAGCTGAGTCTTGATGGACTCTAGGAGTTCACCAGGACCACTTTAAGAAAAGCTCTCCTATGTAAACCAAAATATTAATGTATCTTGAATGATCATAAGATACTGTTATATTTGATGATGAGTTCGTGTAATGATTTTCTGGTATACAGGATTACCGGTAAATCGACGTATTCCCACTAGGAAGTAATAGAGGGAATTATTTGTGATAATTTTACCCCCATATACATAATGCAAAAGTTAACGATTTTTGAGTTACCGTGATTTTTAGATTTTTTCAAAATAAATCAAAAATGTATTTAAACAAAACTAGCTCGAATACCATTATCCGCCGGAGTCCTTTGAAATCATGTTTTATTTTTTAGTTTCTTTGGAACAAGTTCCTAGTTATTATGCATTTTGGAAGAGCTAAAAGAACGGGCTTTTTTTTAAAACAAATATGCCAGCCAAGTTCCATAACGTTATTTTTTTTGTTGTGTTTTAAAAGCATTTCAGTTGATGACAATCTCGAAAAATGGTTCTTTAGCTCGCATTTTTTAATTTGGACAGATAACTGATCTTTTTATGTTGTAAAATAATTTTTGAAGTTGTATTTTTTACTTATTTTGAAAAAATCATGATTACTCAAAAATGGTTATCATTTGTATAATGCATATAAAATTATCACAAATGAACCCCTCTTTCACCTCTTAGTGGGAATACGTCAAATTACCAATAATCCTGTATAAATCGACAGCTCATTAGCGCGGACGATTTTCCACAACCGACACATCTGCACAAATACATATTGTCAGAAAGTTTTCACCTTTAAAAAAAACGAAGAAAACCACATGTTTTTGTAGAGACTTTCATCAGTGAAAACTCACGGTTACAGTAATTTTACACTAAATGTTTTTAATTATAAAGGTAACTGGCATGTACTTTGTTTTTATAATATCCAAGTCTGTGACGTCAATATTAACTAACATTTAATTAACTGCGATTTATTTTAATAATATCTATTTTTATCTTGACCCACTTTACAGATGCTTATTAAATTTTATCTTATTTATTACTACAAAACTGACGCACCAGTACGCTCGCTAATTAAGAAAGTTATTCGTGCAGGAAGGAATTATGTACGTACACACGCTGTATCCGAATAGGGTTAACAATTAATGCGACTAACAATACCTCGCTCCACAAGAGTATTCACACACACACACAACTAATTCTACTACGCAGCATACATATTCCTATTCATAGACTAGACAACGTCAATAGTATGGGCATAGCAATACAATTTAATTAAGATTGTTATCCAGGTCCAGTTTTGAGCACTAATTTAGGAACGCAGTTACTAATTGTTGTTAGATCTCATAATTTGAACAACCCTGTCTGGGCTTCATAGTTTAACATCAACAATGGGAATCTCAGCAACTACAGATAACTTTGTATTTTTGATTTTTTTTTTAATTTACCGTTGGGTCAATCAAATTATAATTAGGTGTATAATTCAAACATCAGAATTTAACTTCGTTAAATACTTATTGCTATGTAAAATGTTTCTGTCACTGTATGTGGTATGTTAATATAATGTACTAATGATAGAAACATTTAATTTTATATTAACTAGGAACAAAAATGAACTATAGATAAAACCTCTTGACTGTGCGACGACGTAAAACATTCCATGAGTGTTACGTTGCTTATGACACTTATCATTATTATGCTTCTTATATTGCATACTTCGAAGCAATAATTAGTAAACATTATTTTTTATTCTATTTTAAAGCTTTTCAGAAATAAGATTCGTTATTTAAATACGATACGATTCTTCCTAAGAATTTTAAATAAATAATATTTCCCCCGACTGTACGTCCAATAAGGACATGAGCTCCGCGTTGTTATAATGAAGCCTTTCCAGTTGACTGTGCAGGACTTTCATTTTATCGGAATTTCAACTAATGAGAGATGCCTTTGATGCAATGCTTCTGATATTTCGATGTGAACATATTTTGCATTACTACGTGTCCTCTCTCCCTAGCTTTAAACGTTAATTAATTTTCTCTCAGAGATTGGAAATTTTACTTTATTCTTACATTTTACATTCTGCTTATGTTTCATTTATTAATTTTTCCTCATGATTTCCACTGAGCGCATAATTAAGTGCATAAGGAATATTTTGAATTATTAGCTATGTCAAAGAATATTTTATATTTAATATACATGGGAAAAAGGCTTCATGTGATCTGACTTTTAATTAAGTTACGCAGCCACTTCCGCTATAAATTGTGAGATCTCATGTAAAATCTAGTAATTTTAATTAGTGTTTGTTACAACACCATGACAATTATACGACCTCGACACAGAATGGAGTCAAACTAGAATACATCTATAGGTACATTTGCGGAATTCTGTTTCACTTCAGGAAATATTGACTTCTTCATTGCTACGAGACAAAATATGCCTCTTCCTACAAATAACTAATTAGATGGCAGTGAGTGCACACTCGACACTACCTTTCATAACGCCATCCACGTCGCAGAGAATCGCACAGAATGGAGAAACATCCTATGAGAGGTGGTGAAGGAGAATGGTCGCGACCCTCAGGAATGAGGAAACGATCCGGAGAGAGAGAGAGAGAGAGTGCAAACGAAGGGATAATAATAAAAAGATACTAGCCGTATATCACTAACCGACTTTTTTTCGTACAGACATTTATAAGCTGCGTTGTATTGATTTTTGTACCGCGTCTCGTTTTCAAAATATTAAAACCATTCTAGCTTTTAAGGTGCAACACCGCCAGTTCCCCCGACCCTTCATGTTAATAAAATTGGAGTGTCTGTATTTAGTATCGAATAAAAAAAAAAAATTCTTAAAAATTTACTACTGTCTGACTGTCCGCAATCCACTTTGTACTGCGTAACGAAACGGTTAGACCCATTTTGACTGATTTACTGAAAGGCAGTTTATGTGTTTGGAAGTAATTTAAATCTATCATATTAATACAATTTATTCTACGCTGAAATAGTCGCGGACGTCAGTTAGTAGGTAATATAATAAGGCATAAGGATTTTTGTTTTGAACAGACAAGCGTTCATAAACCCGAAGTTTGTGAATACTAGTGCACTACAATGTTGTTTATTGTCGCTGTCCTTATTACGATGCATAACAATGACCTATTCCTAACCAGTTACATTCATTGTAATGCAAATGACAGCCCTGACGCTGTTGTAAACAGGCCGAATAAATACCCCAGGGAAATTAATAACATGGTGCTTAGGTTTACACGAATTGTCCTGGCAGATCCATAAATTAAATAATGAAAAAATATGATACAATCGACTATCTATTTTCTATAAATAATCTATGCACTCCTGAACCACAAGACAGATTGTGATGAAACTTTATACTGTATCAATTCATAGTTTGCAAAGTTACATAAACTTGTTGCTTAGATAGTTGAACGAACAAAATAGAATCCAGAACAACGCATTTACGGTGCATTTTGCATCTTAAGACAACATGATAGAGTTGAAATTTAAATAATTTGAATGTCGTCGTCGTTAGTCAAAGAGTAACTGGGTAAATAACTAAGAGAATAAGTAGAGAATACTTTATTAAGTATTTGCAAATACTTACGTTAAATTAGTTTTCTTAGGTTATTCTGTTAAAGGATAGCAGCATTCAGAATACATTAAGCCTGAACGAAGCTCATATTGCTTTTATGTGGAAACTTGATTTACTAAACATTTGAAGTCAAAAGCATTTAAGAATATACTTAAAGTTCGTTTAATTTGTGAATAAAAAATGTAAAAGCATAAATTATTATATAAATAAGCATTTATAAGAAATATACGAGATTTTGAACTAAATTAAGAATAGTCTACTTTGATAGGAAAAGTTTTTATTTGAAAAGTCTACTTAACATGTTAAAATAGAAACAATCGTTCTGCATTATATCTGACTAATATTATAAATGCGAAAGTTTAGATGGATGGATGTTTGTTAGAGTTTGTAGCCTAAACAGCTGAACGGATCTTGGTGATATTTGGCATAGACGTAGAGGATAGTCTGGAAGAACACATAGGCTATTCACTTTTGTTTTTTTTAAATCCACGCGGACGGAGTCGCGGGCGAAAGCCAGTTAAATAATAAATACGAAACTGCCGCTTAACATATGGTACCTAACCCTCGACAAAATACCTTAGAAAAAATTGTATTCGTCCATTTTGTCTGCACTTTTTTATACTCGTATACTTTCAAACGTTATTTCTATAAAAGACGGCGAAACAAAACAATACAATTGTTTAGACATTATTCAATATAAGAATTTAAATCAAAACATTTTCTTTGCAATTCAGCAAGTTCTTTCTATTGAAATAATGTTTATTGAACTCCAATTGTGTTTTAAAATGTAGTTGTTTTTATGATTTGATTTATCAAAAGTTCAAACATTTTGAACAAAGCTGTGTAACTTAATGGCTTCCATTTGTTATCGTTTGGAACTCTTTGGTGTTGTTCTTTATAACGTTTGATTGATTTTTTAATTTATTAAACATTACGTTGTAAAAGTTAAAAAACAACTTTACCTAGAATTATCAATTGTTGTTTCGTACGATAATAATTTTGCTATTTGGTTATTTAACGAATATCCAAATTTGAATAGAAACAACATTTCGATAGATATTGCAAAAATACACCGGTCTAGGGTTTTAATTGGAACACGAAATATAAAATAAATATGAAACTTGATACAGTAAGCAATAAATTCGAAGTATGGCAGAGAGCTGGCATAGAAATTTGATTTACTATTCCCAGTAGCTATTGAGATCTATTCATCAGCCGGCCAACATGAATAGTGTGAATAGTGAAGTTCAGTTACAGTCCGTTAATAAGTGTTACACAAATTGCTACTTCAACAGCATTCATCATCATCAACTTGCCCTTATCCCTTACGGAGGGTCGGTACAGTATGTGCTACTCTTCCATACATTTCTATCAGCCGTCATACCTGAATCCACTCCCTTCTTAAGCATATCCTCTTTCACACAATCCATCCATACTTTCTTCGGTCTTCCTCTTCCTTTGTAGCCATCCACATTCATTCTTAACACTTTCTGGTTTATATCCCCATCGTCTCGTCGCATAACATGTCCATACCACGCTAACCTTTTGCTTCTCAATTTCTCCATCACTGGCGCTACTTTCAAACTTCCTCTAATATACACATTCTTAACTTTATCCTTTCTTGTCACACCACACATCCATCTTAATATTCGCATCTCAGCCACATGAAATCTACTTTCATCCGCAACTTTGGTGGCCCAGCATTCAGATCCATACAGTACGACAGGTCTTATGATGGACTTAAGCTTAAGAGGCATTCTTGGATCACAAGTCACACCAGTAACCTGTCGCCATTTCATCCAACCTGCATTTATTCGGCTTTTTACGTCCCGATCAACGTAAAAACTTCAACAGCATTAATTTCTCTATGTGTTTCTATTTGAAAATATGTTTCTCTGAACGGTTCACGTTTGATTAAATTTCACTTAACTTATATATGTTCTTTTTCTTACTTTCCTTGATCCAGCCTTAGTGGCTAAAGTGTAGCCATTAATTCCCTTATCGCATTATCATTAAGAAATCAGGTAGTCATCATTGTCTTTGTATTTCGGGGGGAGTGCAAGAGAGGGTCGGCACTCACCGCACATGGCGGGATTCCCGGAGCCATGTGCCTCCCCACATTTTTTAATGTGGGGAGCGATATTATCTTGTATCGGGTATTTTGTAAACTTTAATTGTAAACCCTTTACAAGTATATCTTAAATAAGTCTTTATATTTGCAAATTGTAATGATACCTACCCATAGGCATACGAAGCAAGTAAAACAGTTGTAAAAAAGTAAAACAAATTACTTGACTAATCACCTTCATATGTACAAAATATCCATTAAACTCTTTCTCCTTTCCAATACTTTCTTTATATGAAAATACTAGCTGTTCTCTTGCGGCTTCATCCGCATGAAATTATCTAATTTTATTGTTTACATTTGTCAAATTATCAATTGCAAATGTCAAAATGACATGACGTGATAAAACATTGCAATCTTGCTTCTCCCTCTTTCCCACAATAGGGTTTTTATCCAAAATATTTACCTCCTAAGTTTAATGGACTGAAAATATGTAGCCTAAAGCGTGACGTAAGTGTAGGGCTTTTTATTAAAACAATAATTATTCAAAAATATGCTGTAATTGCTCACATCTTAGGCAACAAAGAAGTGTGTGTTTACGCTTTATTATATTAGTATATAGATGATAAAAATAATTCTTTTTCGACTGAAATTAGATCTGTAGCATCTCACTCATTGGACGAAATACATACCACCAAAAATAACCCTAATGATTAATGTTCAAATTGAACCAAACGAACATCAAATATGTGTATATACGTAAATATGTTACCAAATGAAAAAATAATTGAACTATCAAGTACAGGTTTGGGGATCGCTCACTGACGGACATCCCCCTGTTGACAGGCTTTGAGTAATTATAAACTGGCGCTCTCAATCAACATGCACTCAGACAGTCCGGTATTAATCTCCCCCAGTTACATCAACTAATGAGAAATCCCTTTGACGCAAAGCTTTGAGTGCAGAGACTGGACACAGATTGGCCCCCTCGAGTGTGATTATGTAGTATGCAATATATATCTGTACTATACATTCATAAATACACATTATTTACACATGTTACTGTAAAGGCATCAACTACAGGCAGTCCTAAGATTTACTAACTACAACAACATAACCTCGTAACCTCTATTACCTCTGACACCTCTCTCGCTTCTTTTACATACATCGACGCGATTTACTATTTATGATGAAAGTCCGAAAATTATGTCATATCGTTTATTTATAATTTTAGGCCGTTCCTATATCAATATTTAATGTCGATAAACTGACATGCTATAAGAAAAACAATAATTGTGCTGTTTCATTATGTGATTAAAAATTAATCTACTGATAAAGAGTACTTAATGTTTTCTTTTCAAAACCACCAGTTATCTACCAACTGTATCTGGTTTTAGCTAGTATTTGCCTACGAGTACCAGTTTCAAATGGTATTAGTCCGAAAAATTGTTTACCTTTTTATTAATGCTTCATTCACCAACTTAAGTCTGTAACTCTTAGAGTGCGCGTACACCTTTGACTAAACTATCGCACTACTGTTTAATCGCGCTTTGATCCCTATAAGCTTATATGGTGGTGTGCATACTACTCGATTTTTAGTTGAGCAACTAAATAGGGGAATAGGCTGCTAAACAATTGATAATTGACAATCGCACAACTGTTGTGCGATAGTGATTACAGCTTGCAAGTCATTCCTATTGATGAAATAAAATTAGCAATTACAGCCTCATTTTTGAATTGTAATATTATAAATTTAAATTACCGTTTATAATCTTCATTAATTTACTAATGACGAAATTAACGAAACTATGAAACATTCAACAGGAGCGTCGGCGGCTCAGGGGTTTTAGCACTTGACTTGTAATCTACAGGTCTTGGGTTCGAATCCCGCCATGTACCAAGATGATTTTTCGAATTTTCGTATGTACATAGTTTACCCGACGTTCTTACGGTGAAGGAAAACATCGTGATGCACATAACGGCGAAGAAATTCAATGATGTGTGTGAAGTCAACCAACACGCATTGGGACAGGGTGATTGACTATGGCCTAGTCACCTCTTATTAGGGTAGGCTCCGAGTCCCTTGGTGGGGACATATAGTGAGCTGGTGATGATGACTACAGTACTTATTTGGAATTCATATAAAATGAAATATTATGACACCTTCAACAACTATCAAATACAAAGTTATTGACAGTAATTCCAATCTCTTGAGTTTTGTAAATAACTACTTACATAATGTATTTTTTTATTTGACTAATGTCGGGTTTCCCAGCTACATTTAACCAATCGTTAATGTTTTTGGTTCGATAACTTCATAAAATACGTTTCCGAACTACGCATTTAATCCGTTGAAACTTAGATCAACCTAATCAATCACTAGGTAATGATGAAATAAATGAAAACTTCAGAAACCCAGCATAAGTGTCGTTCGTAGTACAAAATCAGTTTTTGTAAAGTCGATTAAGAGTCCATATCAGAACCGCAATGCGGCCGTTGTCTTCGTACAGAGGAGAAAACAGTGCGATTAGTAAAATATTTCTAATGTGTGTATACTCGTATTTATTTAATTTTAACACATTTTTTTGTTAATAAAATATACGTTAAACACATAAAATGACTTCTACTGCCATACAAATGGTTACTTAAGTAGTTACTTAGTGCAGATATCTGATACTAACACTAAAGAATTACCTAACTGATTATTTAATGACTGCACACTAAGAATCAATTTGTTTTGATTGAAAGCAATGTTTTCCTACCGTAGCGTGATGTTGTTAATCTTGTTAAATAACACATTATTAAAGCGTGAATATAAATTCATTACTTATTCACTTGAAATATCAGTTTATTGAGTTAATCCGACATCGCCTGGAAACATTATTTTGTATTATATTTTAAAAAAGTAATTAAAAAAAATAATCGCGTGTTTTATGTTTTGAATATATTTTCATAAAAAAATATTCAAAAGTTGATTCTTTTTGTTAGGACTCGTAACCCTACTCCGGTTTTAACTAGATAACGTTTAGCTGGCCAGATTGTAGCGCAAATAATCGCGTTAACATAGAAACAGTCCCTCGCCCTCGCCTACTGACATCCGATGTGTACGCCAAATGAGATCACAAGAAGGTTGGGATACAATGTCAAGGCCGCTTCATATTGTAGATACATATATCTCAGTCACCAAATAAATTTGTCCGCCGTTAATTTGTATTTTGTCTCAGCATATTCTAAAGTCTCTACAGATTGCATATTAAACAAATTTATTGACGAATTGTCAAGTTGTATTTCCACTATATTTCGTTGACGCTACGATATTCAATTTGTCGAGTCTATTATTTGCCAACACAAATTACATATAAGTGATATGTCTATTACGTTCTTAGAAAAAATAATAGCATCAGAATAACTGATGCTATCTATTATTGAGTCTAGACTATGCCGAGTCTGAGGGCTCGCGATCTAAATTAAAAAGAGGTATAAATAACAAGCCCCATAAGAGAGTTTCAAAGTATAAATAAAAAAGCAGGTTTTTTCTTTTTCCTATTGTCCCTTTCCAGGCCTGAGGGACCTGCTTCCACGCTCAACTTTACAAAAAAAAATAACCCGGCAACGTCTAAACAAGGGGATTAGCTTTTACAAATAATAAAAATCGATTTAACAAAACAAAGTCACCCTCTTCAAATGTTTATGTCTCAACTTCTGCTACACTGATTTAAAAATGCTTGATATTTTGTAAAAGAAAACATCTAAATTAGACGGAAAAAACTATAGGAATGCTTAATTAGTTAAGAAGAATATATCGAAAAACCTAACTGTCCTTTACAGTCGTCATAGACACCATCCTTATTTATACGAATATATGGAATATGCGACGAAAAACATTGAACGCATTCAGTAATCAGTTGCCTTATTCTAACGCGATTTACTACTATAATATCCCATTAAGCCGCAACGCTCAGCACTTATCGAGCCTCAGAATATTCATATTTTTAGACGTATAAAATTAATTTACACTGCACAGGGTTGACTTGTTTTGATCTACATTTTAATGTTTATGAAAAATCTTTAAATTATGTTTTTAATGCATTATATATGATGTAAGTGTTAACGGAAATGTATGAATTACGAATTGTACACGATTCTCTGAAATTCAAACTTCTAAAATCGCTCGAAAATGAGTTAATAAATTATGTTAGAAACTTTTTCTAGAAAATCATTGACAAAATATCAAACGGAAATGTAAAAATTGAATAAACGGAGATACAATGTACTTACTATTGACCATAATAGTAAGCCTATTTCTCTGATTGAAAATTACAAGAAAAACTTCTTTACTGCACATGCATCAAGTTATTTGAGATGTCACGAGGCAAAATTGTTTACGGCGGAAGATATTGTTCGATGAAAGGTCTTTTATTACGTCAGAATTCTCGTCAGGAATCTAGACGTCAAGTGGATCTGTTTGATTTTGATTGTCGGCCCAACGATGATAACATATTGGTATAAAGGGTTTACATTACCTGATGAGGGTTAGTCGATGATCAAGGGGGAGCTTTACCAATGACCAGGGGGGGATCCGATGGTATCTTGTGTATCAAAGTAACAAACCGTTTTTTTTACTCAAATTACACGACCTGAGCAAGTGGCTAATAACACATTTTACTCTGAATAGGGCTTCCACAATTTTGCAGTGTTGTTACACATCAGAATTGTAGGTACAGATTTTTTAATCAGCATTATTGAGAACCTATAAACACTGATTGACAAAATATTTTATACATAGAAAACCTTTGTTTCATATTGACTATTGCGATTTTAAAATACTATACAATTCCTAGAAAATGTATACAATTACCAGGATATGTGTGTATTTAATAATTTTGAAACATTTCACACATTGCTAAAGCAGCTTCGGAATTGTATACCTTACCTAGGCCAATTACGCAATTCCTAGATATCACACATTTCCGGTAACATACGCAACTGTGCTGTGGTGTACTATCTATGCTGAATGTACCTGTATACAAAAAATTGCATATTTTATTTCAATATATTTTATAGAAAAAAGCTAGCCTTAATTGGATACACAGTTTGAGTGAATTTCTAATTACTGTAACGAAGTATCCATCGAACGTTTCCATTAAACAAGAGTTGAAACTTTGAGTGTACATCGAAAACTTGAATGCGTTAGTGAGTTTTAACTGGACGCTTGCGAAGCATCATATAGAAATGCGGTTTTTAATTGACACTAACCCCTACACATGGAGCTCTGTATAGCTCTCACAGGTAAATCCAGAATTTTTTTTAAAGTATTTCATATGAGATTCGACTTATTTGTTGTTTATCCCGGTCTAGGGTCAGATAATTTTTGGTTTAATTATATCACGATTGAAACCCGATTAACTTAGTTAAAACATTGAGTTACTCAAGTGAGCGCCACTTTAATAACAAAACAATCTTACTGTTACTAATATTATAAATGCGGAAGTTTCGATGGATGGATGGATGGATGGATGGATGGATGGATGGATGGATGGATGGATGTCTGTTAGAGTTTGTAGCCTAAACCGCTGAACGGATCTCGATGAAATTTGACATAGATGTAAAAGATAGATAGGAAGAACACATACAATACTTTTTTTTAATTCCATTCGCAGCAGTCGCGAGCGAAAGCTAGTAAGCAATAATTAAACCGTTTAAAATCGCAAACTACCACATAAATCAATCAACACTTAATCAACACCTATTTTCTTAATCAGAACTTGTTGCTCAATCTGTTGTGTGTTAATACACACCCTTTAATATTGAACTTTATCTCTAGGACACAGAATTGCATTTGCTAACAACGGTATTTATGTCATTTACACCCTCAGTCGTCAAGCTCTTGACGTTACGGTGAGAAGCCAACACTTTTGAATAGAAAAATGTTGTACGAAACATTTTTCATCCAGTCTGCAATCATGAGCTAAAAGGCTATTTAAAGCTAAAACTTGGTTAGATCAAATTTTGATTCAATTAAGTGAACAGTAAGAACTTCCAGTATAGTTTATAAATGCTTTATACGATTCTTATAGAGTTTGACCAAAACTAGTATTTGTTTCTTCTACTAAAACTAATTCTTAATCTTATGAAAAATCTACATGGTATCGACGGAAATATAAAAATAATTGGTCACGTCACATCCTTCTTTCAATACAGGTTGTTAAAAATATTCGATGTAATAATTAAAATTTTAAGGTCCACATGTTCCATTGCAATTAAATGTAATTGAAGTCACAAAGAATTATTCACATCATCGGTCAAAAGTGAATGCTCTATCGCATTTAATTTACGTGCAGGAAATTTTATTTTATTAACTCGTCTGGTCCTTAATTGCTTCCTCGTACGCTTTGTGACGTCATTATTTGTTCAATAAAGGAGTAAATTAATTGGGAAATGCTTGCCGTGAAAAACATCAAAAGAAATATCGTACAATTATTGTCGCACAATTCATATCATAGTCGTAAGTAGACATTATTAAATAACAGATGCAACATAAATTAATCGCCGTTTTTAGGTATTGAAAGATAATATCTTTTTTACCACTGTCACCTGTGAAAAAAAACCGTTTCCGCTCTTTTATATAATACGAAAAGATTTCGCTCGTTGAGTTTGTTTGCAACAAACCCAGCCTTTGTAATCCTATATGTGTTAAATTGAACAGAGGCGTCCCGAACGTGTTCAAATCGTTTAAAAGATCTAATAGTTTGATTTCTTTTGCAAGAAATTCTTTACTTCTGTAAAAGAAGTTTGTAACGCTTGCTTGCTTGATTTGTTTGCATTCAGCTCACATATAATTATTAATAGGTAAGCATTTAAGGTTATGGAATTGATTGAACGTGACAAAGAACATTAAATGTAAATGTACCCCACATTGGAAGTAAGTGATGGATGGAATATTGCAAGCTAATAAATTTAGAATGTGTGACGATTGAGATGACGAATGATAGATCAATCTCGAGGATGAAAACTTGATGCCCGAACCTCTTATAGAGCTAGATAAAAACAGGAAGAACACGATGACATATGTTATTTCAGCCAAACACAATTTACATAGCAATATACTACAAAATAATTCTATTGAAGTACTACAGATTCACCAGGAAACCCGATCGCAATAGCTGTAAGTAATAGGTAGAAAAGTGAAAAAAGACATGAGATCCCTATCAAGCGTAATCCTGAGTCTGAAGTAATAACGTGTTCGGCTGCAGCTGCCAGCGTTTAAAAAGTACCGATATTGGATTTGCTTTGTGACACAGCACATAAGCTTCTTTAATAGAATTCCTTTGACCGTCTCCGCAGACATTGTGTCGGACTAAAGTTCTATTTCCCTTGTCCATATAAGTAACTTGAAAATATTTACTTTTTTTGGAAAGGCGCGAACAAATTTTCTGGCGCTTAAATTAAGGAGTCAATTACCGCTTCGTCCATGTCATAGGTGGGTTGACCAAGGAGTAGAGGTTCTAGCGACAAAATAACGAGATACAAGGATATTCTGCTCCTGATACGAGCTTAAGCCAAATCCAACGCTCGCAGGGTTGTAATAGACTTTGCACTTGATGTGGAGCGATACGGAAAATCTTGCTTGAAAATATTCTAAGCTTCTCGTACATAATCCTTCCACGAAATAGCGTATAACCTTGTAAACTGTAGAAGCATTTTCTTTCTCTTCGCCTTTATATGTCAAAGAGCTTATGTTCTAAACTTTCCTCAATATAAAGGCCTTGTAAGTCAACGACTAGTCTCTCCATATTTTAAGCATTATCTGACACAAACGAGCATCTCAAAAATGCTTTTATCCTTTGTCGAACGTTGTGTACATGAAACAACTTGAGTTTTAAATTATTTTTTCCAAAATGCAATATATAATAATAACTACCTATAGATTCGGCCACTATTATTTTAATAAAATAATTACCTATTTCAATAACAATTGCCCACGCAGCTGTGACAAGAGTGCGATTTGAGTTTGTTTACCTACGTTTAGGAAAAGCAATATGGCATTTTATTATTGAACTAGCTGAGCAGAATGAGTTACAAAGATAAAGTTAAAGTAATGATAAAGGTCGGAAAAATAAGGTAAAAAAAAAGTTTATAGGAACCCGTTGAAAGGCAACTATTAAAAACGATAATCCTTTTATTAGCATCGTCCTCCACTCATTACACTGTGTGTAGTAGCACAACTTTTCGTATTCCAAATATACCTATTATTTGTTTTAAACGTGCAAAATTTTAAATTACTTTAGTAAAAAATATAGTTTCTCTATTTAAAGTTGATTAGTTTGATAAATCGCGGATATGAAGTATTGAATATGCAGGTTATACCGTACTTAATTGACAGGTATTGTTTAATTAATAAAATAACACCATTGTTTTTGATGAATCTCTTCTTTATTCTTAATTATGTCATTTTTACAACATAACAAAATTTTCTACACATGCTTTATTATTCTTCATCTTGACATTTTTTATTTTAAAATTAAACCATGCATTCTCTCGGTGGCCAGTGTTCACCTATGTGGCTGTATTCACATTTGTCAGCCAAAGAGGTTGTATTTTGCACTGACCAGGTATAATAGTGACAAAACAAAAAAAATAAGAAACTAAAATTAATTATTATTTATTAATTAACTAAAAGGACAAATCTAGAAGAGAACATAGTGATAGCGATGACAATAATATTAACGAATTCCAATTAGATTATGCACCGCATTAGTAATACGAGTAAATATATATTAACTCTAATTCTTTGTAGTTATTGTTCTGTTCATCACGAGATTCTGTTTATCAATAATGAGTATTGATTTTAGATTGAATATCCGAATAGAAAACAATGTTTTTTATTTGATCGTTAAGGTATATCTATAAATCTATCGATTCCGACTTCTGTGAGAATAAAAATCCAAAATCGAAAAGATTCATACCTGATTTAACACGACCCATCCCGAATTGTCACACTAAGAACGCGTACATACCTTTGACTAAACTATCGCACAACCGTTTAGTCGCGCTTTGATTCCTATGAGCTTATATGGAGGTACACACTACTCGATTTTTAGTTGTGCAACTAAACAGTTGAATAAGCTGCGAAACGATCGACAATCGCACAACAGCTGTGCGATAGTTTAGTCAAAGGTGTGCGCCCGCTCTTATCATCCTTATTTAGATCAACAATAGTAACGTTTGCAAAAGCAGTTTATTAACGTGTCAGTTTTCCAAGACAAGCAAACTGCTTTAGAATGTTGAACTATTAAGCAGTACTATGACGTTTCCTCATTTATAAGTCAACATCTTCGCAGTCAGTTTAGTTATATATGAACTAAACAAGGCATTTAATATACATCAATTTTTAACTATGATATAAAACTATATTGAAGATTGAAGTCATAATATGCTTAATACGGTTTTAATTTACATTAGTATATACACACTCCTTACACTCAACTAAACTAACAACCACCCACCCATACACACAAACACGCACACACCCACCTACATACTTACCTAACTACAAAAAAAGAAGTAAACTCACAATATTATATATATTATTATATTATTATATATATATTATTAAATAATGGTGCAGTACTGTATTTATTTTGTTTTGTGAATTCTGTATTAATATTTGTCGCAGAAAGGGAAGTCATTGGCTCCTTTAATACAGGGAATCAACCTAGTAAAGGAGCCAAGGATATATTTATAATTAAACAAAATACAGACTTATAGAAATTAATAAAATAAAAAACAATTTATGTGAAATGTATTTGTAGAATTATATGTGAACTGTAAAATTGTGTTTTGTATAAATAAATACATAAAAAAAAAATAATAACGATAGAAATGTAGAAAAGGTTAAGTTGTTTGTGTAGTTAAATGTTAGTTGTTACTACTACACTATTTTATAGGGAAACAGCCATACTAAAATTGTTTAGTTGACAATAAATGAGTTACTTAACTTAAATTTAAGTAGTATGAGAATTATCCACTGTCTCTTATTATCTCATATTCGTAGTTTAAAACTCAACTCAACACAACCTACTAATCTTAGTTTATCAAAACTTTAATAGTGTTTACAACAATTATGGATACAATAATTTAATGTGAAGTAGCGGCGGTCGTTTGTGCACTTAAATTAATGAAATGTGACATTTTGTGCCTTTCTGTTTACGACATATTATCAACAACGCATGCGTAGAATATTGTGAAGTGAGGAGTGATCTTATACAAAGCTTTTATGTTCCAAGCTCAGTAAACATTCGCGAGTCGAGCGCGTCACACGTTTGTCCGGACCGACGATGTCTTCCCGCTCAAATCTTTCACTTGTTTCGCATAAAACCGTGTTGTTGAACATTCTAATGTTTTAAAAAATAAACGCCTTTAAATTGACAACGCTCAACCGAAGAATTTCAAAGTTTGTATAAAATTATTTAAATTGCTATTAATAATTACGAAGATAATCGTATGTCGGTAATAGTGTGGGTTACGACACTTTATTTTGCTTTTAGTTTTACATAACTGGCGATATTTTATCATTATTATTACAAAATACCAAAAACATATAGTTATTATGTTAATAAAACATTGCAATCAGTTTATTGAATCTTATCTATAGGTAAATGAAAGGAGGTGAAAAAATGAACGTAACAAATAATTAATTAACTATTACTATTACAAACACAGCGACGGGCCACCGTAATTGTCGTCTAGACAATTGTTTAGGCAATTTTTTTCCGTTGATAACAAATAATTCTACTAATGCTAGTAAAGTAATTAATACACCGCAAGCCACACATACTAATATGCTGAAGGGGTTTTAACTATATTTGACAACATTGAAATCTAATCCAATACTTTTCTAATCAGTTTTAGCGCAAAACAAAACATTAATCTACCAAATACTAAAACATTTTTAAAATGTATTTCAACTATTACGTGTATTTATTTTCCATATTATTGCGTTGATTCCCCAGTATATTTATATAGATTCGACCTCTATCACCTCCGGGATAACTACAGTCAGAGGTGAAAAACTATCTCTGTTTATATAATAGCATTAAAGATAAAGATCGTGGCAAATAATACTTACTTTATTACTTCTATTTAGTGTCATGTTTCTTATTTATATTGATTCGTAATACAAATTAAAAAAATAAAAGGCAAGAGACTGCGCCGTTGCTATCCCTGAGTTTTCACTGCTGTAAAATCTTACTCAAAATTATTACTAAATTACTAAAAAATATACTCTTATCTTTGTTTTTTAAATGAGAAAGAGAGGGAGAACAAAGTGATTTTACACAAGCGTTTTGGCAGTGGAACCTTACGGTAAAACAAATCTATACTAACGAGTAGTAGAACCACAGTTACTATTTTAAATTTTAATTTTTTTCTACGCTTCAGTCATTTTAAACTCATTAGGAATACCAGGGCTAATTAGGTCATTAATAATTTTAAGATGATTTTCAAATGTAGCACGTTATAGTTTTAAAAAGTTTATAAAAAATTCTCTTTTACATCGTTTCCTAGAAAACGCTTATTAAATATGACTTATTTGATACTTTCTGAAGGTCTGAAGGTCCGAAAATGCCTCTTAAGCTTAAGTCCATCATAAGACCTGTCGTACTGTATGGATCTGAATGTTGGGCCACCAAAGTTGCGGATGAAAGGAGATTGCATGTGGCTGAGATGCGAATGTTAAGATGGATGTGTGGTGTGACAAGAAAGGATAAAGTTAAGAATGTGTATGTTAGAGGAAGTTTGAAAGTAGCGCCAGTGGTGGAAAAATTGAGAAGCAAAAGGTTAGCGTGGTATGGACATGTTATGCGACGAGACGATGGGGACATAAACCAGAAAGTGTTAAGAATGAATGTGGATGGCTACAAAGGAAGAGGAAGACCGAAGAAAGTATGGATGGATTGTGTGAAAGAGGATATGCTTAAGAAGGGAGTGGATTCAGATATGACGGCTGATAGAAATGTATGGAAGAGTAGCACATACTGTGCCGACCCTCTGTAAGGGATAAGGGCAAGTTGATGATGATGAAGGTCTGAAGAGATCTATTCAAAAAGTTGAAACTTGTATATAACATTGTTAATATTATTTCCTTATTCACAAAAGCTTTGCTTAAAATTGTAATTTTTAAAAGTTTATGATAACATTTTATATATTAAAAACCTATTTGTAAAATTGAAAAACGTTTTTCATACGTTAAGTTAGGACCTATTTTATGTTGGTTCAGGCGGAAACATTTTGTGTGCTTTTAACGTTAATTGCATGCAACAGTTATTAAGTAAATTCAACCAAAAGTGGTCGCTACGCTTTTAAGCCGTGTCGTATATTGTTATACATTTAAAGTAATAATAACTTAATATTGCTGCGGCGGACATTGCTGCTTCACTAAAAGTATTGACCTCTTTATTCCACATATAACTAAAGTATTATATAACATATGATAAAATAATAATAATGGTTACAATGAAATTTAATAACAAATATCTCATGTCTAAAAATCAACGAGAGTTAATTAAATCATGTACACACTCATGGATATAAATTTAAAAACAAAATAAAAAAAATAACGTCTATCTACGTTGGTTTATCAGGCGTGTTGTAATTATGATAAAATTTATACATATAATTACTGATTTTATTAATATTACAAACACATCAAATAAAACGTCGTTACAAAAAGCTTTCACGTTAACATATTTATCGGAAGCCATCGGTTATTACCGAGAAAGTGGTGGCGGTACAAAATAATTTCATCGTCACCCATTGTCTATCTAGATCGTAAATATATGAATCCCTTCTTACATATTGTTACGAGCGTGGGGGATAGAGTAAAACACCTTGGAAGTTCTTGTATTAATTTATTCGCGATTTACAGTAACAGGGATTCACGGCACTCACAAATCGCCCTTGACGCCTAACGACACACAAAACACAGAGTCACTAACACTGACTACTTTACTGGCACTTCAACTACACTGTTACACTTGCACTATCACTCTGTGGTCACTTAATCTTCTTCGCAATTCGCTCAGGACTTCTTCTTCACAGTTCACTTCCCACCGTAAGACTGCCCCGAGTCACGACTGACTTCCCTTATATACCCCGCATTTCGTTCTTCTTTTCGTTATTCATTTGTAATTTTATTCCAAAACTTTCGCGATAGTCCGAACTTCATAATGGAACATTTTCGAATATTCAAATTCAATTTTCGCGAACGTCATTTTCGCTACTCGCGTTAGATGACATCGCGACATTATATTCTCTATCATAATCCACCCGTACTTGCTTCAGTCATCTTCTACACCTGTATTATAGCAATCCTCATTCAATACATTATATTTCAAAAGGTAAGACAGTGATCTATCTTCTATATCTATATGTATATCTTCTATCTATACATACATATAATAAAATTGGAGTGTCCGTAATATCAAAAGAAAAATTCCTGATTTCGGGAAGATGATGTATTTGCGTTGCTGATAACGAAAATCGCGTTTAATTTATTTTTGTCTGTCTGTACGCAAGCCGCGTTTGTTCTGGGTAATCTCCGGGTCGATTTCGACCGGACTTTCACTGAAGGGTAGCTGACATAGACGGGCATATTATAGGCTACATTTTTTTAAATTCCGCGGTGCCAAATGGCGACCGGACCGCTATCTCTGGAACGGTTGAACCGATTTGGACGGAACTTTGACTGGAAGGTAGCTGTTAAAAATTAGCAGAATTGAAAAGATGGACGGATAATTCGAAAGGCAGTGAGCTATTCCGTTTTTTCTCGGATGTAGGCACTCGTCTCAGGGCAACCTGGATCGTGCCCGACTATCAAGTCTCGCAGATCCTCAGCGGCCACGGATGTTTTAGAAAGAGGCTGCACGAAATGAGATTGGTTGTATAGAGTATGTGTGAGTGCGGTGAGGCCGAGGAGAACACTCGTCACGTTTTGTGGGAATGTCCTCAGTATGACGATCTGAGAATGAAGATGATGGATGGGATTGTTCCACAGAACACGGGTCCGATTTATTTTCCGGATCTGGTCAGCAACGGGGTGAACTTTGCTAGGCTACGTGAGTTTGCACATCGTTGGCATCAGCGAAGATAGAGCCTGGAGTAGAGCGATGGTGTGGATGCCGAACGGCGAATATGTCCGTGTCCATTGTGTCGTCACGTCCCATTAGGGGGCGACTTTTCACAAATTAATAGACAATATAACTTGTAGGGAGTCAAGAAGGTGCATGCGGTCAGACCGTATGCGCCCTCCCGCGATTCGGCCCGTATGACCTGAGGGTCGGTGAGGCCATGGGTGGTGGTGGGTAGGGAATGTTCTGCGCTAACGCAGTTTGCGGGCGACAGCTCTTAGTCAATAAAGTGTAACACTTTAGAAGACAATCGAATTTCTTGATATAGAAAGGCTTACCTAGTTTCTTTTGTTTTATTAGTTGTCTTGATGGGGAAAATCTAAAATTGTAGGTTTCTCCTTGTCAGTTTAGCCTTAACGTCACGTAGGCATATATTGTCTTAGACTGCAGCTAATATAGTATAGGTATAGAATTCCGACTTTAAAGTGAATGCGTAGAGGCCAAGCGTCTACACGGCCTTATTGGAATTCCTTCAGCGAACATTAATGTCACTACAAAAAGCGCCATTGTTGTCGACATACCGATATCAATACTATTCTAAGATCTAGCTTCATTTTTTAACTGTTTGTGTTATTTTAACTAATTACTATAATTGACAAGTCTTATAATATTCAAATTCAATATTAAATCAATTTTATGAGCTAAGATCAAAATTGTCTTAATTTTTTAAAAGTTTGATTACTCAATGTTAATAATCTCTCTCAAGATTTCTAACGCAAGCGATCTCTTTAATTGAAGTTAACATTTTCTTAGTTAACTGTAAATATAAAATTAAACTCCTACTAAACTCCGTTGTCGAAGAACCACTTTAAATATCGCTGCCTTGCTTACCAGTGCGACACACGTCAACAACTTCGAGAGAACAGTGAATAATGAAAGGAGTTCACTAAGTATAAGGATTGTTGTTTAGCTTGAGGTTTCAAGTTGCTACTCAAACACACATTTCGTATCTATATCTAACTAGCTTTCGCACGAGACTCCGTCCGCGTGGAATTAAAGAAACAAAAGAAGCCTATGCGTTCTTCCAGACTATCCTCCACGTTTATTTCATCGAAATCCGTTTACCCGTTTAGGCTACAAGTTCTAACAAACATCCATCCATCCATCGCTGTCACACGGAATAAATAGTACCCTATGTCCGTCTCCTGGCTCTGAACTACCTGCTCACCAATTTTCAGCGTTGTCGGTGTTGCCGTTCTTGAGTTATAAATAGTGTAACTAACACGACTTTCTTTCATATATATATATATAGATAACAAAAACACACTCCCTAAGTTTAAGCATCTGCTTGGAGATTTGTAGGCAAGGCACTTACACATAAAAAAGTGAATTCGCTTTTTAAAATGTTATGAATTAGATATATGATTGTGCTCTCCGGTGGATTACGTTTCAAAAGATGTTCTATCTTTATCTCTTGTCAATCAATTAACTTGTTTACAAGTCAATATACTATATGCAGATGTAGTGAACTAAACTACTAATTACCACTGACAGGATTCACGCTTAATTCGTGTTAGAGACTAAGTTTGCCCTCAACTCTATACCATTTTGCTCGCTCACTTCCTTCCTACACTTCACAGTACTTACGTCGTAATTACATCAAAGTTCACTTCATTAGTTCTATTTGATTTCTAGTAGCGCATCAATTCCTCAAAGTTGACTATCTGTTGCTGGTTATCGTACATTTTATTCTACTTGTATACTCAATATTGTTTGAATCTGTTTTCTATTTAGCGCCTTTATTTAATTGACAAAGCACTTCAAATACGGAAATTAGCCATTAAACAAAACAAATTAGGGTAAAAGATTGTTTAAGTAACTGGAGGATAAGTAACTTAATATTATTTATTTACTTGATTGTAAGTTGAAGGATTTAATTTAGGTCTTTACTCCAATCGACTTTTAAAATGAGTAGAATGACAACATCGATTATTCATAACAGTTCAATCGTGCGCTGTTTACGGTGAACCTTTATGTTAATATAGCATAAAGGCGGAACAAAGCAGAGCAATAGCACAATGCAGTACTCCTATTGTTTGTACGCACCCTGATTGTCATAATCATACCTTACAGTCTTAGGCTTAGACAAAGTATTATAGCGACATCGCTAAATCAAAACTCAAATATATGTGAAAGAGAAGAACTTTTGATACTCTACAATACTTGTCACATTTGTTCCTGTATATTTTGTAAATTCTGCCTCAATATTTGCGTGACAGTTGTGAGTGAGAGTCATCGACATATTTGAATGAGATTTGTCGGTGTAATTAGAATGCGGTAGTGGACGCGGCACATCCTAATACAAATTTTGTCGATGAAGTTACGGAAATGATTTCATGAATATTCGTAATACGTCTTCTGTCTAGTGTACGTTCACAGAAGTACTGAGCTATCCTACTACTCTGCGCCACATTTCACACGTACGTCACATTTCTGCCCTTGTGTGAACGTTTTGCGGACGAAGCTTACCGTTGTTGAAATGATCACGCGATCGGACATGCGATCGACCACGCTACGACATTTTACGACACGGCTGCGTTACTCGCTGACATGCGGTGCTATAATACAAATTCTGAATTCGATATAGAAAAATTCGTAAACAATCAGAATAGAACGAAATAGTAGAAAGTTGAATATGTCGAAAGTATGAATTAAAAAAATTGGTACAATATAGTTTTGTTGACCAAAAATAAATGTTTAACAATTATTCTTGACAAAAATACTCTAAAACTTTAGAGCTGTTGAAATAAGAAACTAAGGGAAAATACCTTCTAGGCATCGACAACGCAATTTGATTTAATTAAAGAAGCTCTCAGAGTAAATTTAATACTTTGTCGTACGTCTATCGTAACGTAGTCAATTCCAGGCCTCTGTTTTGTTTGTTCGCCATCTAATTGATGTCTTTGTTTGCTCCCACATCTGACTTCCGTTTCTTGACTAATTGACTTGTTACTTAGACGCGACACTAAAAGCTTGCTGTTCACTCTCTCCTGCATTCAATTCCTATATTTGCACAATATTTTAATGATTGAATTGTTTTGATTGATATTTCAGAAATTCATTAGTAGTTTTTGTCCCCCTTTCTTTTCAATGAAATACGTCAATCGTGATATTCAAATAAAACATAAGAACGATATCAAAGAGTTAAATCAAAAGGGAATGTTTACTCATTGATGATGTAAGCGACGTGACGGCTACGTTTCCAGATGATGTTAATGTTGCTTTTGGCTTCCCTCACCGCTCAATTACGTTTCTAAAGACAAGCGTCGTCTCAAACACGCAGAATTGACTCATTTTGTATTCCAAATTGTTAATCTCTTATTGGGCATTAAATTGTTCCATGGATCCCGTTTGAATACAGATACATATTCAATATTTTAGCAAAAGGTCTCCTTTATAAGCCACAACCTCATTAATAAATTTCCTTCTGCATAAAAAAAAATATATGTTTGTACAATTGTCCTAGTGTGGTTCACCATGGTATCGATTTTGATGTAAGTAGGGTGTTCTAACGATAGGAGGTTTGTGCAGTAATAAAATATATAAATAAAATATAGACCTATTACCATATATGAATAAAAATAAAATTCTTGTTTTAAATTTATTTCAAGATATTCCATTTCATTTCTCGTATTTCTCTAGTTTTAACCAGTCATAACAGTATAATAAACCAACACACAAATGCAGTTTTAGCAGAAACGACTTCTGTACATAAAATTTCCTTCGAGTTACGACCCGTACTCGGCAAACTTAACCCTATATGATACACGCGAACTTCCGCTGCATAGTGTTAGGAGTATAAACTTATATGGAAACAAAATACTTTTCCGTAGTATAAGGAATTTACTTTTCCATTTTTCCAGAAAGTTTCTCATCTGTACCGTGAAAGTCTATAGAATATATACATATATCGATACTTACACGACTTTTCAACACTAGTTGCAAATACTAGTGTAATTTAATTGTTTTAATATGATTTTACTGTACTTCCCCTTCTCTCAGAAAATAATATATTTCTTTGGGTTTCGACAGTAGAAACATATAGTTAGATATCCAGTTTATTTATTTTTTAATTTATGAAATCTACGTGTTTGTTTTTTTATCTAGCTTTAGTAACATATTGTTATTTTTTCCGAGTTTTATTTAAAGAGACTCGCTAACCTTTGGAATTTAATGAACACTGGCTTCCATCCTGATTAGTTGCAATACGGTCCGCACGTCGTTTGCGGCCTAGGGGAGAAAATAGTCATTTAAATATAGCCTCCCTCCTACACACTATAACATGTAAACTATAATACAGGTTTTTTTATTCAACGGCGTTAATATTTCTGGAATACGTTTTTAGTTAATATTTATTGGAAAACTGGGACTCATTGTATTATCACAATTAAGACGTTTGTTTTTGATAAAGTTGCTTAAAAAAATAATAGAATTGACATTAGCTTTTTTACTAAGAAAGGTTGTATTTTGGATTAATTAAAATACAGTAAACATTCTGTAAACAATGATTAATTAATGATTATTCTCGATCTGCTAATTGTTGATAAACAAATGAAAGCTCTCCGAAATCCGGCGTAATCAGTAATTAGGCCTGATTGTGAATATTTACATCAGGTAATTTGGTATACATTTCTTTATTTTATGTACAACTTTATAATATTGAATTATTCGGAATATTATGTTATATATAACATAACTTTTTTTTTAATATCAGCAGATTTCTCATCGGATTCGAATCGAAAATCCTTAGCCTTAACTATTAGACTTTTCTAAAAACTAATCATACACAATACTCAAACAACCGTGGTTATTTATACTCGTTATACATTAAATGTAAATCTCAGAGAACGCATTAACTGTTTATACAAATCAATATTTATAGTAATCCATTAGAAAATGATTAACGGCCTTATATCTTATCTATCATTTGTATCAACGCCGTTCAAGTTTCCTGTATTAATTTATGTCTTATGGACGGATAGATAGACACGTGTTGAATTTAATTTTAGGCATACCAATGCCAAAACACTCATATAAAACTGTTTTCACTATTTTTCTCTATGAATAATCGATGTTTAAATGCTTTTACAACATCGACGGCTTTTTCGCAACATCTATTACCAGTTAGTAACCCGCGACTTCATCAGTACATATTAAAAAAAATAGCCTATAACATTTCCGCCTGCATCAGCTAGCTACTCGTCAAAGTCCCGTTAAAATTGGTTCAGTCGTTCTGGAGATTACTCGGACCAAATACGGCCCGAACTGACAGAGAAATAAAACGGTTTTTCGATACCAACAACGAAAATACGTGTTGTTGAAGAAATATGATTTTTTTAGATTGCATATACACACGCCAATTTTACTATGTACGAGTATGGATAGATGTGATGAACTGAATTCATTACAATTATTTCGCGAGCATTTTTACTTTAAATCGCGTGTTTTTGTTGTCAACAACTTACGAAAGTTAATAAAAACAAATCAAATTATGTAAGTTTCATTTTATATGTATCATGATAAACCATTAGATGTAAACTGTTGGACATAGGCCAAAGATTGTAACAAAGATTCGTTCCGACCATCCTCATCTAGGGCACTCCTCTACGCTGTATGTTATACAAAGTTCAAACAAATGCAAGTACAAGTGATGTAATAGAAAAAATTCTGTTATACAAAGCTTTTTAATTAGTTTTAACACATTCAATGCCGACGTTTTGTTTAGTACAAATAATAGTGAAAGCATCAAACAATCTGCTAGTTTGGTTCTACCGTATCAGTCATCACTTTAGTTTGTAAATATTTGTGAATTGCTTTCACGCTCTTCAAAGCCGTAAATGGAAATGAATATTTTGAAATGAAGATAAAATCTTTGGAATATTTGTGTTGCAGTATAAATAAACCGCGTTTGATGTCGATCAAAAATCAATCTGTGAGAGGTATGCAAACAATTTTCAATAAAATTGAACGGGTTTTCAATTTCCACATTTTCATTATTCGTCTTTATTTAACGTTTTAACTTAAAGTGAAATGAATATTTTTTAGAATGTTTCGGAACAGTGTGTGTCCAACTACAAATTAATTTGTGATGAACAAAGTATAAAAATAACTTGTCATAATATATTAAAATCTTCATAAATAGTATAATAACTTCACGAAGCGAAAATGAACGGCAATTTAAGTTACTACTCTTGCGGTCTTTATTAGTGCAAGTTATAGTAAAACGTAAAACCAACCCGCATTTGGCCAGCGTGGTTGACTATGGCCTAGTCGCCCTAACTTTAGGGTAGGCTCCGAGCCCCTCGGGGGGAACGTATAGTGAGCTGGTGATGATGATGATGATAGCAAAACGACGCGCTCATGTTCTTGACTATTTAAATGTATGGATATTGTAACATATGGAGATAAAAATATGGACTTTGATATTCTCAGTATCTTACACCTAATCGAAAATGGCTCAATTAAAAAAAACTATAGTTAAAATGAGTTTTTATTTTTATCTTTTGTGAACTTATAACATGAGACTTTTTGCCAAAACTAGACAAGACTACTGCGTAATTAAATATTATGAATTGTGGAGGCAACAGTAGCTCTCGCCCGCTCTGTGCTCTAATGACAAAACTTTTATTGCACGAAGTCTTGCATACAAAGTAACCTTTAATAACATGAAATATGTAAACTTCTTTAAAACTTGAAGACATACATTGTTTTTAATAAAGGTACCCAGATGTTTAAAGTTCTAGATAAGGAAAAAATGTATATTGTATGATACATACACAAAGTACACTTTTGTTTGTTTCAAACTTGTGTTTCCTACTAAGGTTTCAACATTAATGGTGAAGTTTTTTTATCCCGAAATAAGCCTTACGATACATTAACAAGTTTCTATACTTTCCGTATTTTACATTGGTTGCAAAGATTTTTTTTTTTCATTTCAATTAATTCTACAATATGATACACTTGTTCTTTTTGCATTTCGTCACTCTGTAGTTACATCTATGTTTCAATTTACATGCACTTTTTACTCTCAGTAAACGCTTCCCCTCTAACAACTCAAAGCTTTGGACTTTCAATTGCTAAAAGCTCAAATTGCCGAACGTTTTTAGCTCGTTCAAAATGTCCAGTTCCTCTTTGTGACAATCACAATGTAGGAACACGACGAATTTCACTGTTAATTGTAATGGCTTATTGGACAACTCTAGGACCTAACCTTTCCGGTATTTTCGCAGGGAAATATAATACTAAATGTATATTACTGAGTTTGTGTATTTTGTAGCTTTAGGCGCTCTTACTTTACCTAGGTGTTATCAAAATGGTTTATCAATGCATAGAGAACAAAGCATAGTTTTTATGTTTAATAAAATTAGCTATATTGAACAAAACACATATTTGTAAATTATTGAATAATAGTGACGCCACTTCGTCTAGTCGGCAGGCGTCGTAATGTCTCTGTGTACTCTCCCTTCTCGTTCATTAATAACTACAGCCATCGTTAAATCTGCTTTAACAAACAATATGTTTTTGATGCGAAAAACGACCATATTATCTTATATTACCATTCTTTTTAAAAGTCCTAAGTTACAATCTAAATTTAAAATCTTAGATTTTCAATTACTAATGCTGGGCTGCTGAAGTTTTCATTTATTTTATCATTACCTAGCGATTCATTGAATCCAGTTTCAATTTTCAACAGAGTAAAACTCTAATTAGTAAGTTTTAATTAACTAATTAATTAGTTTGAAAACGCATTTCATGAAGTAATGGAACCAAAAACACTGAAGTAGGTGGGAAACCGGTCATAAATCCCCATTATAAGTAAAAAAACAATTTTTTTTTAATGAGCATCTGGCAGATTATTATTTCAATAGTGGAAAATAACACAAACGTCAAAAGTGATTTATTTTTTTAAATGAATAGAAGAGTAAATTATGAAAACAGGAACAAAAATAGCTGAGATTTCTATTATTTTACTCAAAGCATGTACTAAAATGTTGGTTTTTGTTGACGTGTTAGCTGAATATACCTGCTCTCATATTTGAGTGTCCCGCAAGAGCCAGAAGGCTTACACACAAATAAGCCCTGTTATTCCCGCAAATGCAAAATGTCGAGCAGTATTTCATTCAAATGAAGTACTAATGAGATATTTGTGGAGTTAATTTCAACTTTACCGCGTAACTCGAAAACGGATGAAGAAATTGAGATGAAATTCGGAAAAGATAGATTACATTTTCGAATAGAACATATCTAGAAACTGCTAATTAGGATTTTTTAAAGTCTTCACATACGAAATCGTGGTCTTGGCTATCAACTTTTTTTGATTTCTATATGTGTGATCTACTTGACTATTTTGCACTTCATTCGTATAAAAATATAACCTGAACGTGTCATGGCGGACAAAACTCATCTTCGTAACCTCTATGGGCCCTGGGTGACATTAAACTGTGAATAATTAAACTTTCATTCCTACGTACATTAATATTGTGCGACACACGATGAGCATTGTCATTAAAAATTCAACTGAGTTAAGTCAATCGATCTCGCACTATTTCTTAATTAGTATTATTCTATGGTACTGGTTTTGGTTCGATGTTCAACTGCAATTTACAATCAAATATTTTTATTTCACTAAAAATAGACATATGCACATTAACAGTCATATTTCACGCTTCTTCAGTCGCGTAATTTCCTTAAAAAGGTGTGCAGACTCCGATTAACATATTATTATATTAACACGATTAAGGATTTAATTTGTCGAAACCCACATAAAACGTTAGGATAAAACTTTAAAATAATAATTTTGTTTACACTTGTTAAACTAGTGTATTTCTTTCATAGCTTCGTTTAAGATTTTAATAATGAAAAAATAATGTTTATAGCAATTTGTTAAAATCGCGTAAAAAGTGTCCATAACAATAAAAAAAACTCTAAGAACTAATAGAAAAAGTTATTGCAAAATATGTTTTTATAAGTTCACCTCGACTTTTCCCTTGATAGCGCAGTGTCTTGAACAGTGATATGGGAAGAAAATATTTATGATAAAGGCGAATTCGGCACAGAATCAAATATGCAGATGATATTGGTTGCTGGGGGGTAAGTAGTTTATATACTGTGAATAAATAATATTATGAAGTAGTGATACGTGCACCGACTGTTCAATAATGATTGTACCTATTTGTTTACTAAAGTTACTTAGAAATATTGAAAAGATTAAAGACTGTCTCCATAAAATATATTTAATTTAGAATTTTACATTGAACACACCAAAGTTTTAACGCAATCTTGTTTAAAAAGATGAGCTAAATATGATATTCTGCGGTGCTATTTTTATTAATTCCTAAAAAAAATATTTCATGCATAAAGTCGGTAACGTCCTTTGAGAAATTCACCACTCTCGTCTCTGTGAAAAATTAATTTCAAGAAGCAGACTTTAATCACAGTTTGTAACTAATCTATATTCACTAGTACCCAACTACTATTCAAACAACTTTATTAATATTATCCAATACCTGGGTATATGAGATTCGCTGCGGTGCTTTTTAAAAGATCTTGTTTTAAATAAAGTGAGTTATAAATAGTGTAACTAACACGACTTTCTTTTAAATATATATAGATATATATTCTAATTTGTGTGTTACATTCACTTTGAAATCGCTTCAACAACATGATTTTCTTTGTCTACCATTTTATAAATTCTTACGTAGATACTATGTACTTGTTATTAGAAATTATGCGGTTTACATCTATCATTTTGCGACTGAAAATTTTGTTCAGCAACAAGCCGTTTTTGGCAACACGTTAATCGCGAAACATCTGTTTTCAACTTTGAACCATGTACTAACCACGATAACACGACGATGTTTCTAAATGCAGTTTTAAAATAAAAGTACAATTGTTTATGTGTAGGCACTTGAGTATAGCGCTTAAAGAGTAGTGAAGCCACCTCTCTTTGCATTCTAATGACCCTTTAACTTCCTTAATGGTGGGACGTATCTGTATGTAATTAAAAAGAAGTATTGATTACTATTTGAAATAGGTAATAGGCTATTTTTTTTTTAAAAAAAACCACATAGACGATGTGACTGTCGTAAAGGCTGAAAACTATTATAGTTATTGTATATGTTATTATATAAAAATTAGGAACCGTATCGTAGGAAACCGCACAAACAAATAGAAGATGGGTGCATCGACCCCATTCTCATTGTCTAGGCCCATAACGCCACTTGCCAAGTATTGTCTATGCCAATTCGGGTTGACCCATCAAACCAGCAACTCAGTCTAGTCTAGACCTAGGCCGAGGTTACGCGATGTTAATTTTACGGAACTACAAAAACAACCATACTTCCGATGTATGAGTAATTTTTAATTATTTCTTCTGTTATCAGGACTATCATTTTTATGGATTGATTCCTGTAAAAAAATATTGATGTTTCAATTGTACACAGTTATACGTTAGTAATTAATTCAAATAAAAGACGTGCAGTAAAATATATCCGTAAAGTAGGTAGTTAATATTCAAAATATGAGTTTTTTTCGAGAGCCTCAATTATTGTAAGTAAGCCAAGTAATCAAAAACTGCTATATTTGTAACAATATTCCACTTACTCTTACACATTTGTCGTAATTTAAATAACATATTGAAAAACACGCAGAAGGATAATTATTTTATACGCATTCATGCTCGGCATATTTTATACTTGTTCTATATTTCATACATTAATAATTAATCAATCTCGTTTTTCACAGCATAGAATCCTATGAAAAAAACTTATAATATTACATGAATTTAAAGGTTTTTTGTGTGTTTAAAACAAATTGTAAATTCCTCCATAAAATACAGCGACACCTAGCGGAGTTTGCGCGAATCACGACGATTCACAGCGTTAGGGCGGGCGCACTTGGACACAACAGGCAAGTTTCACTTTGGATACTAGATGGCGCTGTGAATGAAAACAAACCGAAGTAATAAGTGATTCACCAGTACAAAATAGGTGTCGCAACACAACATATTGCCGTTTTAAATTGGCTACATCCTGCCCAATTTTACTAAAGTTTTACGGAACATGCGAAGATACATCTTGGTACTGCTGAGACTAATATCGAATTCATCGTTAAAAATTAAAGAAATTGTTGGGGAACATCTTTATCATAATGCGGATTTTTTTGTTTTGGTTATGGAAGCTTTTAAATTAAAATCCTTTGTACTACTGCTTCTAAGAATTTAAGAAAACAATAAAACCAACAACAATCGCTATAAATTGTCACATAACATAAATTATTTCCAGAGTAATTAAATTCCCGACATTGTTTACTTCTGTGTAGTCTAATGAGTTTCTACGGGCTAATTCCGTTCCTTCTCTACTTCACAGTTCACTTTTTTTTTATTTTTATTCTTCTCTTCAACAATAAACTTCATCACTTACATGTTACTACTTCATGCCAAAGATTTGTATACAATTTGTCACTGTTAAACTTCAATCAGGGAGCAAAGCGAGATTGCTAGTAACAGTAACCTTAGCTATCCGTCATTTTCGTCTGCTGTCTGTCGAAATATTGTAATCAAGAAGGTACCAATTAAATATGCAATAACAGTGTTTAGAAATTATAAATAATATTAATGTAATATAATAATAAAATAATGTATCATATTATGTTTATAGATCAAAATTAACTAAACTAGAGCGTCGGTGGCTCAGTGGAGTACAGGTCTAGGGTTCGAATCCCGCCGCCATGTACCAATGAGATTTTTCGATTTTTCGAATTTTAATATGTACATAATTTACCCGACGTTCTTACGGTGAAGGAAAACATCGTGATGCAACCTGCACATATCGGCGAAGAAATTCAAAGATATGTGTGAAGTCAACCAACCCGCACTTGGCCAGCGTGGTTGATTTTGGCCTAGTCACCCTAACTTTAGGGTAGGCTCCGAGCCCTCTGTGGGGACGTATAGTCAGCTGGTGATGATGATGACTCCACGTTTTCTTTTATATTTATTGATTGTACCTTTATTTGTTATTTTAGGGATACGTTTGTTTTTTAGACATATAGAATTTTCTAGTTCAGTGCAATTCACACATTATGGCGGCTTCCAATTCTGCAAGACAAGCAAGTCAACAAGAACAGAGGTGGTCAACAGTATTTTAGGTATCGATCTATATATCGAGATTCGATATCAACATTCAAGATATGGACATTGTATGGATAAGACGTAAAAGGATGCGACTTTTGGAGCTAACTCGCCCGTAAAGGGTCTTTTTAGTCAAAGTTAACGTAAAAAAGAGGTAACTTTGGCTAACAGATTCTTTATGTGAGAGTTGAATACTTCACGGCACGGCAACTGCAGAACATTTGAAGATCGTCTTCAGTACTGGTATGTATGCAAGTCCACCGCCATATGTAAGTTATGAACATATGTTTGACTGTCAATTGATATATATCGCTTAAGCCTTCTCTAATGCTTTTCACAGTATGTGATCCTCACTTTCCTGTTTCACGACTACTCATGACGCATTTTTTATTCGTCATTTTTAAAATAACATACATAATGCACACCGCACACACCCAAATGGTACCATCACAAAAAAAAATCTGTCATTGTAGGTGTTCAGTAGTTTTATAATTGTAATCTATCTATCCGTATCCACTGAAACTCAACTCTTGTATCTGAGTGGAGACCATTTTGTTATACCGTAATATTCTATATTATAATATCCTATACCTTTTCTTTTCTCTTACTTCAATAGAATAAGAGTGTACTCATGACATCATGACCAGCTCACTATACGTCCCCACTGAGGGGCTCGGAGCCTAACCTAGGAGTGGCTCATTGTGGCCTACCCTAGGAATGCAGGTTGCATCACGATATTTTCCTTCACCGTAAGAATGTCGGGTAAATTATGTACATATGAAATTCGAAAAAATTTAATTCACATTGGTACATGGCGGGATTCGAACCCAGGACACGTAGATTACAAGTCAAGTGCTTAAACCCCTGATCCACCGACGCTCTCTTAAGAGAAACATGATATACCATAGGTACTACTTTATTTCTTACTATTTTTTGGTAACTTACTTAATCTTTAAGATGTGTATTGCTCTACGTTTTCAATGACGAAACATCGATTTATTTAAAATATTGTGACTCTTTTGATTGTTAGTCGAGATTATTTTGTATAACTGTTTCCGTTTCTGAGGAAACTCACGATTAAGTTTTCTCACTAATTTATATATTTACCCTGTGAAATATGTCATTACTTTTACTGTATCCTTGTGTGTGTGGAAATAATAAAAAAATGTAAATATCTGATGATGTTTTTTTTACCTTAATTTTATGTTTCTGTTTTTTATATTGTTGTTTTACTATAATGTTATATATAATATATATCTATTTCTTTTTTTACTTTATATATAGAATGTGTTTATTTTTATATATTTATATATTTTTTATTTATTAATTTTCTTTTTTTTTGTTTCAGGTAAGTTGCCACTACCTATAATCTCTGATTGTCTAGTGTCACTGTATTGCACTACAAAGAGAATAAAGCAACGTCAAGGTAAGTTTTAGTTAAGGTACAAGGGAGTTAACTTCAAATTCAATGTAACTTAGGACGAAAACTATAAAAATAGACATTTACATACCCTGTTACTTACACATGCTTACGAAATAGTTAAAAAAAGTTTGTTTTTATTTTATAAACATACTTAAAGCGTTTTTGTTTTGTTTGCTGTTGATTTTAATATAATAGCAAGCCACCTAGTCACTCACGACAACAAAAACCTTTCGGGCAGCGTATGTATTATGAATGTCAGCACAAAAGATCTTTTTTGTGTTTCTTATAAAATTCTTTGGCTTCTTCGTTGAAGTGGAAACGACGCCGGTTTACGTAACGTGGACGTATTTGAGGCAACTTTAAGAATAATGAATATTCATAGACTAACACTCTCCAATCTCTTAAACTTCTAAATTTAAATAAATATTATTATCTAATTTTGGTTTAATGTTTTATTTTTCGACACAGTAATTAATTTATAGGCAAAAAAATTGTTAAGGTTTTAAATTGAATTCTTTTTAATTCATTCGTTTACGATTTACTTAATACCTACTAAAAATTGGATCGTTAATCTACATATTTGGACAAAAGAAGCCTACTTTAGTAACGATTGATTTAATTTAAGAATTTATTTTGAACATTTCCCCAAAACAGTAGATGCGCCGCTGCGGTTCGTGACAAAATAATTGAATTTAGTTTCGCATCCGAACAACGGCTATTTATAGATGCTTTAGGATAACAGTAACAGGTCGGCTGCATTAATTATTATACATCTCACACTGCATTTCAGTTAGTATTAATTCTATCTATTCAATATAAATATATCTCCAAGCTACTATTAATGGAGACAAATTTGACATAGACCGGTACAAGTAAATCAGAAATAACTCAATTTTATTAATAACTAGCTGTTCCCATGCGGCTTCATCCGCGTGAAATTATCAATTGCAAATGTCAAAATGACATGACATGATGACAAACCATGGCAATCTTGCTTTCTTGATGTTGGCAGCAACTTATGATCTCTTTCCCACATTAGGGTTTTTATCTAAAATATTTACCCCCTAAGTTTAATGGCGTGAAAATATATAGCCTAAAGCGTGACGTAAGTGTAGGGCTTTTTATTAAAAAAAGAACTATTCAAAAATATGCTGTAATTGTTGACATCTTAGGCAACAAAGAAGTGTGTGTTTACGCTTTATTATATTAGTATAGATTTTTTATTTATTTATTCTTTTTGCATAAAGTTACCAAACATATACTTAAAAGCTAAAACAAGAAATAATTATAATTTATTATAATATATTAGTATAGATAATTACAACTCCTTTTACAATTTTTCGGGGAAATTTCGTGATTAAAATTGTACAATAAAATATATCTATCAATAATATTGCATCAGCCATATTGCGATATTTCCAAAGTCTGTCGATACAACTGATTAAACACAGTCATTTAGTGCTTGTCACTCCGTATCGGGGAAAATAGCTTCGAAAATGTAATCGTCACTTCCTTTCGACTTCCCGATCATTCGAGGTCACGCAAACCGACAGTTAATGCGGTTTCAGATGGCAAGAATTCCAATGCTTGTCAATGCCTTAGATTGTTGAGTTGCCGAAATTTATACGTGCATAGGATCTTGTTTACGCTACCTATTTCTTACATAATTTATAACTAAAAATCCGTTGAGAACTTATGTCCCTACCCTGGATGTTGAAATTACATTCAAAACTTGTCATTACAAAATAAATTTGTCCTAAATTATGGCTCTTAAGTGGCAGTTGGCAGTATGATATTCGATCCTACGCGGAAAGCGAATTTAGTTTATGACTGTTAAATACTCGAACGATATTAGTATATACAGCATTAGTTACTTAGACATGTCATGACATGTTACGAAAAGTTACCACGAATCACGTCCACATCATATACATATTTATTATTTGTTTGTCAGGCAATTACTTCGTGTTATAAGAGAGGGCACACACCTTTGACTAAACTATCGCACAACCGTTGTGCGATTGTAGATGGTTTCGCAGCCAATTCAACTGTTTAGTTGCACAACTAAAAATCGAGTAGTGTGCGCACCTCCATATAAACTCATAGGTCTCACAGCGAGACTAAACAGTTGTGCGATAGTTTAGTTTCAGGTGTGCACACGCTCTTAGTATGGATATAAATAAGTTGTTTATAAATTAACGTTTCGCAGTATGATTGACAAAGTCCTCTCCCTGTCAAAGAACAAAACCTCTAGCTAACAAGCACATAGAGTAATACGAAGTTTACTTATAAATAAAATACTGTACTATTAATATTACTTGTATTCATAAACATTTCCATTACTAGTTGTTCCAGTAATCGAAAAAGTAATAGAGACAAACCAATAAATATTAATAAAGAACATATCAATTACTGATAAACTATCACGCACGGATTTTTTTTAAATAGATGCTTCATCGGCCTTATGTAAGAGGACAACGAACTGCCTTTAATTAGGGGTAGTCAACACGATCGATACTACAATAGTGCCACGTGGTCAATCGATTAGTTGGCTCATACGCGACGAAGCTGGCACTTTAAATATATTTTTAATGGCGTGTTCCTTTTGACAACCCTATAACAAATCTATTTGTGACGCTTACCATAACTGTGAGTTTCCAGTGTCGTAGGATACGAAATTATACAGTTTTTTCTGTTTATTTCATATAGAATGAGAGGTATAATATTATTTTGTAACCGGAAATACCACGTTAAAAAATTCTGTGTTTTATGCGAGTGCACAGACCCAGCTGGACTTGTAAATAAATACGATTGCGGGTCGCAAAACTTGTGACATATTCTCCCGGAATCATCTGCTCGCACAAAATGTATTCAACGAAGCAGTCTCTGTGTGTGCATTGCTCTATGCTCGCAAGTGATCCACATTGTAAGCATTAGCCGCTGCCACCGGAGCAAATCGTTCAATTTGAATGCAATTCTTCGACATGAAGTATGTAATATCAACTCTATTCGCTGGCGGACTACGTTCAAAATTGAACAGTATTAACAAACGTAGATTCGAATTGGATTTGTAAACGTGAACTGATATTTTTGCTTCCGATTTCCCTCTTTAAATGTACATATATTTTAGATCTGACAATACTTTAGTCGCTACTATGGACACTAACAAAAATAATTAATAAAATGAAAATTCGAAGAGATAAATCGCTGCTCCGTACTAACGCCGTTTTGTCGCCTTTAAGTGATTTTAAGTCACAATCTTCGAAGATTAAGTGCTTAACGTAACTAAATTAGTTGATCCTCATTAACTTCAGGTGAATACGGCCAGAACTGGACGTAAGCCTCTTTTTTAAATCAATATAGAAGTCGATAGTCATAATTACATTTTACATTGACCGTCTTAAGTCACATCTATCAACTTTGTAACCATAATAAATCTAGTAGAATTAAATAAAATTTCGAGAAATACATTTTTATACATATAAAATAGTAGTAATGTACGTGAGTATTAGTAGTGGTTATGAAGCCTGTCACGGTACGCTGAACGCGTCTCGTAGCGCCCCAGGGATTGCCGATAGCGTCCGCCGCACCGATCGAGTTAACGCCCGAGGACAAACACACGTTGGCAACAAGCACGAATATAATGAAAACTAATACATTTACTTAGTTCCTATAATTTTAAAATTTATAAACACTACATTGTTATCTGGGTTGCCGGTAAAAGTTTAACTCAAGGAGTCGTTTTAACATATCCAATAATTTAGATCCAAAACGGCAGTATTGAAAACTCCAATTTAATATTAATTTCAAACTAAAAATTTCTCGTAAGATACACTTTCTCTCCGCAAGCAATTTATTTGCCTCTCTTAATTATCTTGTCTATTATGGTTTTAGTTCGTCCCATCTGATCTACGAAGAATTTTGCTAATGAAAAATTCTTATGGAGTAAATGAAAAATAAAGTAGTTTCTTATTAAAAAGTCTTATGAAGTAAATGAAAAATAGAGTAGTTTTCTTATATTTCATTAAGTATTACGACGACTACTTTTCTGAACAAGTTTTTCATTCCTTAAGTATTATTTGAGTTAAGATCAAGAACCAAAATTAATATTACCTCAGTTAAAGTATCAAAATGAGTTAGGTGTGTATTTCGTTTCGTCGCACCAAGAGACTTTCGCTGAAACATTTAATTTCTCAGCAACCTCGCGTACAGCTGTATTTAATTACTTGATCACTACAGCACTACCGTTCACATAGGATGTTTCCAATAATTCAAGATTCCTATCGATTTTTACACTGCTCTGGACACATACAAATGTTTAAAATATAGTTATGAGTTCATATATTTTGTAAAACAATATAGTTAATGTAATCTAAACTTTCGCATTTATAATATTAGTAAGAAGTAAGATTATAAATTATAGACGGACATCTTTTTCTGACCCTGTGAGCATAAATCAAAACTAAATTATGACATCTCATTAGGACCGCCCTGTTAATGTCAAAAATGTGTCAGAAGATCCTTTTCTTACTATGTCTGTCTTTTTTTTGCCTATGCAGGTTTTATAAATTTTCAGACAGAAATAACAGCGATAACAGAGCCTCCTTCATCGGGCCTCATATCCTTATTTCACTATAATCATATTAATTATAAGTACGGCACTGCAAAGGACAATGGAAAATATAGGTTGTCCCTACAATTATTTTAATTAAAGGTTGGTGGTTAAAATGGGTATAAAATTGATAGAAATATGGAGGATCATTAAAAACATAATTAAATTCTAGACACTGGATAATATTCCCATAGTTAAAATATCATTCTATGAATTATCAAATAAAGAATGTTTCTATAAAAATACTATAATGACGTTTAATAATACACTTTCAATAGCAAAGAAACAAACAGAAAATAATGTTTAATATAATATTAAGGATGGGTTTAATTATTGGCACAAATTGTATACAACGTATGGTAGATATCATTAAATATTTGAAAATGTTTGGATTTCTATGTTTTACTTAATATCATATAGATATGATATTTGAACTCAACAGCGGTAAAAATTATTTTACCGGTTAAATTATTATTTTCAGGTCATTTGACTTTCGTTAAATGTAAATCAATGTTTGATAACTACTTTTTCAAATTAAATATTTAAAGATTAACCACATAAAAATTCTGGTTCAATTTCCAGATGTCGAAACAGAATCTACTCATAGCATATATTAACATTATTAATAAAACATTACTTTGTACTGAAAAATAGTATTATTATCTAAGAGTTAAGTTAGGCTAAGAGCTAAGCTGAATGCAGTGTCGTATATAACACCAATACGGTCAGACGATGCGGCAAGCTAGACCAAGCTGCTTCCGAAATGAACCTTTTATCAACGCTGTTGCAAAAAAATCGACCATCAAACAAAAAAGGTTGACCCATTTTATGCTCGCATTATTTTGTTTGCTGATTTTAATAATTAACTTAAATGTCACATTTTTTATTTTATTTAATAACGTTAGTTTGAAAATTGTATAGTAGTTTTAAAGTGATATTTAATTACAGAGAAACATTCTTACAAATGTAATATTTAAAAAGAGTATATTTTGATGGATGTAAAATTAATCTCGATAAAGGGAAGCCGATCGATTACAATCCCTGTAGGCGACGGCTAGTTATATAATATCATAAAATAACAGAGTTTTCATTGTTGTTCAATTTCTAATCACGAAGGTCTTCTTTTATGATCAAAACTAGTCGGTACCTATATGACACCAACGTCAGTTTCGTAGTTTTTAATTGATTAGTTATTAATGTATAACGAAAGTTTCAAAAAAGGGATATGTGGAAATATTGTAATATATCATTATACTATCTGTAATGAGAATGACACTCGAGCGCGCACCGCGAGAATATCTGCAGTGAACTCATTGCAAAATGAAAAATTTAGTCGGAGAGTTTTTAACCTCATTACCTTTCTGCTCTAGCAAGCATTCAGCTCCCGGCCATGAATAGACACTTTCCCTTTTTCCTATTTAATTTTTATTAGAGCAGCGCTTCACTTAACTTATGTTAAGCGGTATTTTATTTTTAATGTAAGAAATTTTCTTGAAAAATCGTATATTAATGTGTAATCCTATGATTTTTTATTTAATTGCATAATTATACATTAAGTAAGAATTAAATAAATGCAATTAAAGATTGGACGCTTTGATTAATAAACTCGAGAAGTACGAAACAAATTTTAAAAATCTATTGACCTCGCGCGAGCAAAGCAAGCATCGACAAAAAAATCATCAGTGGTTTAAAACAACATAACATAAACATATTTATTTATTCTTATACTTTATCACATTAACAATATCCGTAGTTGGTAATATCAAATGCATTTTTGAAATATTGTTTCGCTGTAAACAAAAGCGCCGTATGCTCGCGTACACGTTTCAGTTTTCCCAAACTAGTTAATACGTGTGTGCTGCGAGTAATAGCGGTAGCCAGTTTAATTCCGGCTTTGTTTGCGAAGAGGGTGGGTGTGCGGGGGTGAGCGGTGGTGCGCGGCAGCGTACCGCGGGGAACTAAGCCAACGTATTCAATTCGCAACATGTGCCCGAGAGCCGCAGACCATGCCACCGAGCGGAGGTAGCTTAAAGCATATGATACGGGTGATTACGCCAGGCGGTTTTGCGGAACGCCGCGCCCCCTGCAGCAACATTGTTGAAACGTAGACCTAGGCATGCGGCTTTGCAATTAAATGAACACGCTGGGTTTGAGCTACTCAACGGACAAACATTGGATAGGTTCGATTTTGTACTTTTAATCTATAAATATAATAAAATTAGAGTGTCTGTTTGTAATATCACAGAAAAAATTCCATATTTCGGGAAGATGGTGTATTTGCGTTGCTGATAACGATAATCGCATTTAAAAAAAATGTCTGTCTGTATGTCTGTCCGCAAGCCGCGTTTGTTCCGAGTAATCTCCGAAACATCTGGGCCGATTTGGACGGGATTTTGACTGGAAGGTAGCTGGTAAAAAGTAGATGCACGGGGGAATGTTATAGACGACCATTTTTTTTAATTCCACGCTAACGAAGTTTGCGGGCGGCAGATCATTATCTATAAAAATGATTAATAATTGATAAATGATATAACAAAATGAGCGTAGCATACTTATTTAAAACAGCTAGATACCATAAGTTTTAGCAAAACTTTTTAATGCGCGCATTACTTCGTAATGAATAAGAAGGGCCTTTGTACAAAGTTAACAGACTCCAGAGGCTATTTTCTGCAGTGATGCTAATGAAATGTTACAAAATCTTTAATTAAAACCAAGAACTTCAAAACTTTCAATTCCTGGAGAGGCTTTATTTACTCTGATGCTTTATTATAAAAGCTATTCACATTGTTTGAATTTCTTTTATAATAAAAACCAGTTTATTTTTCAACTTCTTATTAAAAAAATAACAATTTAAAACACAACAAATCTATATCTTTTCTTCTATAGTAATTACTAAACAATACTAATTACAAAAAGGAAAGATTTGTAATTTGTATGTATTGAAATAACTCAAAAACTACTGGGACGAATTTAAAAATTCTATCACCATTAAACAGCTACGTTATCAGTACATAGTGTATAATTTTTATTATATTTAATTTCACGTGGACGAAGTCGCGAGCAATAGCTAATTTATGATAAAATTTAAACTAAATGTTAATGTGGAACTACTAATTGCTGTACGAAATTAAAGAGGATATTTTCTAATTATAGACAGTTATTTCTTTATTATTTTTACACTTTATTCTGCATAGATTTACAAGCACAAACCGGTAAAGCGTATCCCAAATCTTGTTACAGCAACCTTCTCTTATGAATATTTAAATAAGGAACAACGTTTGACAGAAGAGGTCGTTCTACAAATCTTTGTTGGTATGATATCTATACTAATATAATAAAGCATAAACACACACGCGGATGAAGCCGCATGGGAACAGCTAGTAGTAAATATAATAGAGTTAATTGAATGAAATCAAATTGAGCAATTAATGTCTTTTTACACACTACATTGAATTCATCAAATAAATCGCAGAATCGTAAATAGTTTTTAAAATAGAGTTAGTAAATTTAAGATTTGTTAATTCGTTGGCTAGTTTTGGCAACCGGAAAATAGCTATATACCATAAGTAATATGTAAACTATAGTTGCAAGTACAGTTAGTTTTATATTCCGTATTAATAAAATGTCGAATTTAACTCGAACTGAAGGCAGTTAGAGAATTTTGAAACTACGAAAGCTAAACTAATTCGTGTAGCGGAGAAACTTGCTGATTGCAGCCGTGCCGGGGCTGTGATTATGAACTTTAATTTAATATGCTAAATACCAAATGAGCATAACACGACGTGTGTTTCAAAGAATTAGCTTTACTGGTTTAAGTGTCCGTCATAATTTTCAACTTGAGAAACACTCGCAGCTGAGTTTAAATTGAAATTAAAACACACCTAATATGATAACGACAATTTTTACAAAGTTCATGAACAAATAATTATAATAATTAAACATAGACATTTTATTGTATTTATGGCCACATATAAAATAGGTGGCTACATTATGTAACTTCTGGTTTTCGATTGCATGCAATGGAGTAGTTCGTTAGCAATACCTGTTTTTCTATAATAAAACAATAATCATATAGTATTATTTTTATTAAATACAGGGTATACATCTTTATTTTCTACTGTTTTGCTGGGCGTTTAAAATGTGTTTGGAGTTGACAAGAAAATAGGATTTAAAGCTACGGACCCACTGTCTTTTTTCCTACTCTTTTAGCAACGGAAAAGGTATAGTGCAAATTCGTGTATCGAATAACTTAAGTAATGTATGGCTTTAAAGCTTTCGTCGGAGAGAAACTTTTCATGTTTTTTAAGTACAAACTAAATTTTGCATCTATATAAAAGCTGATGTGTTATTTCTTTTTTTTTACTGATTACTTAAATTGTTTAAACTTTCGTGATACATTATTGTAACTAATTATTTAACGGCTATCACTCACGTCTATTTTTCCGGTGGCGGCACCGACTAATTTCGGACCCATCGGGGGTTCATCTTCAGGGCGAGTGTTATTGGGCTTTCTTCGCGGTCGCGTCGCGCCTTGCACTGCGGGCCAACGCACGAAGGGCGCGGCATGAAGGGGCGGGGGCGCCGGCGGCGACGATGTCGACGAGCTCAATATTAAGAGTCATTGTTGATATTCACTGATTACTTAATTAAGATATTAATAAACATCGCTACAATTTTATAGGTATTTTGTTCCTGAATTTATATACATTGTTTTACGTGTACTATGGATATCGGAATTAATACATTGAAAACTTTAGTTGGTAAAGATATTGTTATTCGTTTTTTTTAATAGTACCAATAACTATCTGGCAATGTCACCTAGAGAGTCCCGCCCCCATGACAGTCGCAGACGTCAGCGGTTTGTCCCTGACGTATTTACGTAATATGTGTGTATCAAACGGGATTATTAATAGTTTCACTCACGCCCATTATGAGGAAATAAAACCGGCCCGTAGCTGTTCCGCTATAAATTTCTCCGATATGTTCCATTCTTAATTTCTTTTATTAAATATTAAAATAAATTGTAACATTTTATTTCACATGTTAAGTCCCAATTGTTAGAACGATGCAACCTTGTATTCTGTGTTATAGAGCTCTCAACTCGGTATTTGATATTATCTAGTAAGTTCAAAGGATATTTGTTAAGTGTATAGATAAAACAGCGAGATTTAAGCCATGTTTCAATTACGTTCTTGGACCAATATAAATGTTTTTTTAAAACATCCTTGTTTTATTTTATCATTTTTCACCACCAATTCTTACTTTGGAAGCAGACGCCCTGTCAGTGTCAATTATAGCGTCGTTCGAATTCATTTTATTTTAACAAGCAGTAGTGTTATTGAACGACATCTTCGAAGAAACTCCCAAGACCTACTTACAGACCATATTTCTACTGGTAGCTTGACATTGTCATGTGTCATCACCAGCATCGACGTTTACATAGACATTGGTAGAATAATAAAAATATAATTTTTAAATTGTATTTCCATTTGACGTCGAAATATCTAACAGAAAACGTTTGGTATAAAAAATAGCGGTTCATATTTTTAAAACATAATCTGTTTTCGTAACGCGGCAATGCTCACGTCGCATCGGTTGAGAGTAAATCATAACATGTGACGTGAAGCCGCCAGAGAATTGACGGTCGCAATTAAAATTAATAACGAAAGCTAAAATTACCAAACATTTTCATATTTGGCTACAAAAAGTTATCATTTACTTGTCCTAGATTTAATTATGGTCGGCACACGTCTCTTTCTATTGTTCTAAATTAACATGGACTTTTCTATGCTTTTAGCAAGCAATGTATTGATACTGACTGGCAGTATTGATTAAAGACATCATGAAGTGAAGTTCACAATTATCGTCAGAAAACAGAACTAAAGTCGTAAAGCTAGCGATTAGATTACATTAGGTCAGATCATAAATTGCGTCTACAATTGATACACTAATAACACTAAGATCCGTTAATTACAAATAATATATCGACTTAGCAATACCGTTCGCAAACGTGTAATCAATCTGCACCGCTTGTAACAATTGTTCCCCATTAATTGAACACGACAGTGGTTGCATCCGTTTAATTGGAAATTGTGGGAGACGTGAACGTGGCTTCGCAATGACAACTGCTGAAGTGTTCTCCAACCGATTAAAAGTCATTTTACAATGACAATCTGTTACATGTAAATGTTCATCAAGGAATATAATATATTAGGTGCGCAACTAATACACACAGTGAAACATTCGGCTTTATAAAAATACTAGCTTTCGCCCGCGACTCCGTCCGCGTGGAGTTAAAAAAAAATCAAAAGTTAGTAGCCCATGTGTTCTTCCAGACTATCCTCTACGTCTATGCCAAATTTCATCGAGATCCGTTCAGCCGTTTAGGCTACAAACTCTAACAAACATCCATCCATCTAAACTTTCGCATTTATAATATTAGTCAGATTTATACCTACTCAATAAGGTTGACTATACCACTCAACATTTTGAGAATAATCCGTATAAAGCTTATCTTAGTTTCGTTCGAGCTAGTTGAAATCTCTAAATTTCTAGATATTTTAATGGATTTCTCTGAATAGCAACACGTTCACAGCTGTCTGATAGGACAGCTAACACTGAATAAAGATTCTTTCACCTCAATTTTTTTTTAACTGTTAACAAGGTACAAACGATGGCCAAACTTATACCAGAATACACGACATCGAACCGTATAGTGTCTTTAGAGACCTGATATACTACCTATAAGTACAAACGTATGCACATTGATAATCGAAAGAATAAAATCTATGGGAATATAAGAATCTAATTAAATAATTAGTTTTTTGTTGATGTAAAAAAAATTGACTTATTAGAAATCCACGGACACTTTTGTTTAACAATATAGAAAATTTAACAATTACTACTGACTTAGAATTACTTATTGAGCTATTACATCGTAATTTTGAAAATACGTAGCTTATGTTACAGTACCGATTAAATAAGATGGATAATTCGTAAGGTTGATTAAAAATGCAACACTGTCTCAGTTTAAGCTAATTTTAGCTTTAATCATGACAAGGTTCAAAATGATTTGTCAAGTGATTGGAAGTCGAAGCTGGAATGAGCGACTTAGAGCGAAGGTGAAGGGACGATTTCTGACGCGGTTAATGCGCGTGCCAAATATGATTTTTGATTAGTCACATTTGACTTAATCTCACCAAACCTGACATCTTTTTTTACTTTTTTACAAATAAAATAAGCGTCTCCTTTAATATTTGACCGACTTCCCAAAAGAAAGAGGTTTTCAAGTCATCTGTATGTTTTTTTTTAACAAAATACACCTGAATTTTAACATATTTTTATTCTAACTTCTTAGAAAATTCCCGATGAAAAATAAGTGTTTTCAGGTGAAAATGTACAATATTTTTCAAGCCCGACTTGTACTTATTATAAAAATGAATATTATAAAAATAACAATTTACAATAAAGATCATAAGCTGTTTCTAATGATTCCTTTTAAGGACTTATAAAAAACATTTCTCTTTAATAATAAATATCAGTCTAGACGAGAATTTTGCTCCTTTCATCTCGAGACTTATAAGTCTGCCCTTTATGGAACATGTCTTTGAATTTTCATATTTTCAATACAATAGTTATGAAAATATTTTTTCCCAATTCTTACGAATGACTTTTGCTTTAAAAATATTCAATAGAGGTTCACCTTCAAAATATTATATCGCTGTATCAAGCAAATTAAATTAAATATACGTTGCTTGATGGATACTTTATAAAATATTCGCAAGTTCACCTTGGTCTATGTTTTTCATTGTAAGGTATCATAAATAAATACCGACAGCAAAAAAGGGTGTTTTATTATTATATTATCCATAACATTGATTTTGATAAATTAGATACCACATCTATATACAGCTATTTTACTTATAGGTAGTTTCCGAAAGCGTAGACAACTTTCGGATATCTGTTTCCTATTTGTTCTTTCCATGAAACCAAACACCTGAACGAGATATATTGTAATCTCCCAACAATTGTATGTCTAATATATAAATAAATAAATTACAATATTGTTTGTCCATCATTATCTTAAGGACGACGGAATAGTCAACCTTGCATTTATCTTCATTATAAAATATAATACCTTGGAAAATAACAAAACTAACATTTACCTAGTTTATGTAAACATCCTATTTAATGTAACTGACGCTAATAGTCGGTCATTGTATTGACATATGGGAAAATGTCAAGAACAACAGTCGTAAAAAACGTTTCCCTCTATCTTCATTATGAATTGACGACACTTCCGTCGATAGACGGCACCTTGTGGAATGCTTGTAGCACACAGCAACGACAACAGAAGCGGAGGCGAAGCGAGTTTGAAAATGGAACTGTCACTCGTTCCGGCGAATAGTTAAACAGATAACATACAACTAGAAAACGAATCAAATATGGAGCAAACTCTAAGTTCCGTTTGCGTTTTATTTTCTCGTCTATGTGTGATATGTTTATGCGGTACTATTCACTTTGGTATCTATTCGCTTTTGTAACTGTGTGCTACAGGTGTTATTGTCCTTGGACTATTCAAACAACGGAATCGCAATTTTCCTACGGACGAATTAATTTTGAATGCAATTTCGATGTATACTCGAGACAGCTGGACAACTTTACAAACGTTGCCTATAATTATCTGAATATATGTATTAGGAACTAACGTCATCACTGTCCTTCAGTATAGAGGTCATGATAAAGGTGTGACTACATTGTCGTAGCACCAGCGTCACAGTAGTACAATCTCATTTGCCTTATTTAAAAGATACAGTGTAGTGTAATCACAAATTGTAAATGCAAAATCATACATATTAATTATTACATACCAAATAAATTTATAAACTAATTATATCTTCATTTCTTTTCTTTTATCAAACTCAAAGCAGAGCCTCGGCGTCAGTTGTCAACAGGCGTCGCATCGACTGGTTGGAAAACATTAAACTTGAGTGGTATCTCGCCATTTCACAATGGCCTTGTGAAATCGTTTCCGCTGTTATTTGGCAACGAATTACAAGGATCTGCGTCTTATCGATCTCAATTCATTGGCAAGCATCGAAATTGCAAGCCTCAGGCAAAACGATGTACGCATTTTATTCATAAACTAAAAAACAAAAATAAAAGTAGCCTAGGTGTTCTTTCAGACTATGCTCTACATTTATGCCAAATTTCATCGGGATCCGTTCAGTCGTTTAGGCGGTAAACTCTATCAAATATGCATCCATCTAAACTTTCGCATTTATATTAGTAAGATAAATAGCCATTAAACCTAAGTCATTAAAAATGTATTTACTGCATTAAGTGTTTTTGTGTGAGGTAAGAATTTAATGTCCGTGCATCGTAAACTATAAACGCACGTTTTTGTACGTTTTCCAAAACGTTTTCTCGTACAATTACGAAACAATCGATTTTATTTGAAAAGAAACAAATTAGTTGTACGTTTCAAATTATCGGACCAATGTCTCTAAAACCGGGAGATCGTAACAAGAGGGGTTTCCTCAAATCAACTGTATTACTTTTAAGTGTCTGTCGAAATATCTGTTTTAAACTTTATTTTCAACACAAAAATGACGCGATTCAATATTTCTTGAGGTAAATTTAATTTTGGATGGTGTTTTTTTAACTTCATGGTACTTTAAAAAATAACTGGCTTTCGAATTAGTAAAAACTCAGTAAGTAGCCTATGTATTCTTCCAGACTATGTTTTACATCTGTACCAAATTTGATCGAGAACAGTTCAGCAGTTAGGCTACAAACTCTACCAAACATCCATCTATCCATCCAAACATTCGCATTTACGATATTAATAAGATAGTATTTTTGTGCTTGAAAAAATAATAGTTCGGTGTGTTAGTGTAAAATATGTAAAAACATAAGTGTAAATGAAATATATGTGATCGTAATACTGCGTTGCCTAACTTCTATACACTGCCGGCCAAAAGTTTGGGACCACTTTGTACACATGTTATAATTTGCAAAAGATTTTTCGACGAAAAGTTAGTTTAAATAATATTTTTTTATTAATAATAATAATAATGGCACTTATTGTAGTTTTTAAATTATTTTAGGTTACATAAAAAGTTCCCTATTTAATAAGGTAAATAAATAATTTGAAGAGCACTAACTTTTGGAGTTTTATTCAATATTTTAATTTTTTCAAGGTGGTCTCAAACTTTTGGCCGGCAGTGTACCTCTGGACGAACATGCTTTTTCCTTTTTGTAAATTAATAAATCTAAAAATAAAAACCCTGACGTGAAAACAAATAACATGGATTTCAATTAATACATTGAATAATTCATTGACTTACAATTGAATTTCAATCAATACCCGTGGAGTATAGAGCTGTGGAATAAATTTTTGACGAAGCAAACGTTGCGGTTGGCTGTGCTCTGTGCAGTCGACGTTACGGATGGCTTAATTTTCAGCGTGTAGTGAAAAATATGCGTTTGCTTGCAACAACTGTTTTGTTTTTAGTTCAACTAAAGCCTTTTTTTATTTTCCCCGCATTTTTGGATTGTCAGCGGATCGTATTGACGACAAGCACAATAAATGGTAATTTGTTCAACTATTTCTTTTTCAAATCAATTTGTTGTTCTTTATGTTTTACTAGTATTCGTCCACGGCTCAGGGGCATGGAACTAAAAAAAAACAAAAGTAAGTAGTTTATGTGTATTTCCAGACTATCCTCTACATCTATACCAACTTTCATGGAGATCCGTTCAGCAGTTCAGGATATAAACCCTAACAAACAACGTTCCATCCATTCACACATCTAAACTTTCGCACATTTAACATAGCACTTTATAACATAAGTAAGATTAAATACGTACCACGACAGTTAATAATTTTTTTTTACTGATTTTATAGACGGTAATGCCAGCTTTTTTGGTAAAGAGTTTACAAACATATAATAAATTAACAATAATTCCGTAAGTGAATTGTAACACCTAGTAAATTAATATCACTGAAAGTTAGGAAACATGTGAAACAAATATCTTGTTTGTTCCCATTAAATTCTTTACAAGTTCCGAGACGGCGCTATTCTCCCTCAGGACTCAATACGTGACCTCTTGACGGTCAGTGTTCACGGCCACTGTTATTTCAATGTAATTAAGTCTTGTTTCCAAGTCAATCCGTAGGCCATGGATTTAAAAGCTTTCGGGCCCTCCGAAATCTAGAACAACTTTATGAGACTAAATTAAGAAAACAAAAATTGTATATCTTTTAGCCAAGAAACTCTTAGTATGGATTTAGTATAAGATATATAAAATAAACGACTGTTTTAATTAAAGAGCATACTCCTCCCTTAAAGGTCGGTAAAGCCCTTGTGGTTTCTCGGGCGTTGCAGATGTCCACTCTTTTGCCTCGTTCTACTATAAAAAAAATATAAACGTCCAAGTTTCAGTATTAAAAATATCCAAGTTAAAACCTCGTCTTCTCATCCTTTCCACGAAAGTAATTACAGTAGCTTAAGGGGGAAGTAATGCGATCGTGAAATGCTCCTGATCTCGATCAATGGTTAGGTTTCGTACAAATGTTTGTGCTGCCACTTAATGCCTGCCTGTGTACCTACTGTGTGGACAATCAACAAGCCGTTAAGCGCCCTGTGTACACGGGGCGTGTTTAAACAACACCTACTAAACGCCATCTAGCGACGTTAGAAAATGAACTGCACCCCTTTAATTATGTAACCGGAGTTAATGAGCGTGAGAGCAGGGGACCGACGTGCAAATGTACGTTGAATTTCATACGTCTAATAAAACTATGCTCTGGAGTGTTTTTATGCATTTTATTACAATTTTTTCTCATTACTCTTTGTATTCATACTTTACTGGCATTTTTCTTTTTACTCTACGGAAGTACAAATTTTAATGCTTATTAATATCAGTTCAGATCTAACCAGTTGTCTACAGCCTAATCTCTAACCGCAAGTCTGAAAGATGCCAGGGCACATAAGCTATCTTTTCTTCTGCGCTATCACTTTAAACAATGTATTCGGATATAATTTAAGCACATATAACTACGCCGCAATTGCAATCGTCAACATTAATCTCGAACTGATAAGATGAACGTTCCAATAGTCTTTACAAACGTGACAAACCCAACACAAAAGAATAATAACCATAACATCCAAATATACACACAACGCTTCGATCTGTCAATAAATTAACCACAAATTGCTAGATCGGCTATTAGAGCTGGTGCATGGCCGTGGGGCTTATTTATAAGATATCGTCTAGACTGCGTAGGATGTCAAAACGATATCGTGCACACTGACCCTCAGAAATGGATTTATTATAAACTATAGTAGAAAATAAAGAAATCGTCATGAAGCACATCAATCAAAGATTGCCTCCATTTGTTCGTCTTGTTACAGGAGGATCTAGTCTTTTGTCATATTAATATTACTTAGAAATAGCTGCCACTTTTATTTTCACTGCATCAAGGAGCTAGAGAAGGATAATATTCTAACGGAAGCAGTGATAGAGCTCGCTTTAACATCTTCGGTGCAATACTCGTACCACGACCACAGAGAAGACAGGCTTGAAGTGGAAGTTATTTCGCGATTCTTCTATGTGTGTATGCCGGAGGCCTGTTCAATTTAGCTTTATTGAAGTTAAATTCAAATTGTCTTAGGTAAATACATGGTAAGTGAATATCACCAGCTATCCTTATCAGAGCTCAATGTATCGACACCTTTACATCTGCTTATGAAAAATACTCTTTTATTATACACAAACGTGTTACGTTGGGATTTTATTAATATATTACTTACGTACACGATCTACTGTCCCACTCGTCTATTTTAGTTTTTAAGATTATTTTTATTCTTTTATCTTTGTATTATTTTTGTTTCCAATGTCAATTTGTGTATACGTATGTGAATTTTATCAGCTAGAATACAAATAATGAGAATATTTAATATATAAATTGGTAGAAATAAAATATCTTATGGCTAAATACAAATATGTGATAATGATTTTTAAGAAAACGGAAAAGATTTAATTGTGTTACATACATTCATGTTTTGTAAAACTTATCTATGTAACAGGATCTACTAATTACATTGTAAATAGAAAATTTATCACGTGTAGATATTACACATAGGTCAAGTTAATAAAAGCGTGTTAATGATGTTCTACGCATTAGTTTCGATAAATGCGACCGCAGTTCATATTAATACGCGTTGACAGAGCGTTGTGAAACCAATGTCGCTTATTATTTGAACTTGACTGTACCTAAATGTGGTTAGAAACCGCAATAGAATACACCGGAGCGAAATAAAGGTCGTACTACACTGGTGTGATTATAATCGTAGACTTAATCCTGATAAATTTCTAACAAAATAGTGAAACTTTCAGTTTTATGGTAAATATAAATTAGTTTGTGTCTGCACGTGAGTATACTCCTAGGATGTCGCAAAAGTGGTGAGTAACAATAACAACATTATTTCCTATTATAGATAATAAGTTGAACTTTTTTATTTACATCCAAATTATAAAATGAAAAAATATTTACAGTGACCTAATTTACACAGTAAGAACGGCTTGCCACAAAACGAACAAACCGTTAAAAGAACTAAAATATGGCTTGGTAATTATATTTAAAGACCAACTTTGGGTTTAATTATATTTGCAAACATTTATAAATTAAAAGATCATTTAGTACATGTGTTTGTAACATGTTATATTGTTATATAATAGACGATCAACTAACTGTGTTACCTATCAGTCTTTAGTATTCATTATTACGGTAAAACTATCGATCAATTAGCCACTTGATGTGAATTACATTATACATTGTTATGTCCGTCAATACCTAGAGCTGGGTACTGACCAAAGTTACGGGAATTAACATGTTACACGGCGAGCATTCACGCAGTACATTCATGCAGACGTTACACTTCGTAATTTCTCCTCGTAACGTCGGTCAGTATCAGTACGCACCTTTAGAACACAGTACAGGTTTAGAATAGTTTTAAAACAGTTGAAATTTTTTGATACCGCGGGATTAATTACTCAATTACTTCTATCTTAAGTAGAAGGATCACCACAACTATTGCTAAAGTGATTTTTTATGTAATAAATTGTTTTCGAAATTATCTGGTTGTAAGATCTGGTGGTTTGTATCTCTCGCTTTTAAGGTACAGGGATAAAACATCAATCAAAATGGAAGTCGTCAAGTCTTCAAGGTCTTCTATGAAGCGAATGTATATTTTAAAGATTTATTTCCTTTCTGGCAATGACTAAAATTAAAGAACCCCTTCTTGAATTGTTAATAATGTCGCACAGCAACGTGTTAGATGTCGCACGTGGTAAAACAAAGAAATTACATAATTAATAGAATACATATTTACATTTTTAATAGAATATATTTTAGGTTAGTTATCTCCCCGCCTTTATCCATGTCCATGGAGGGTCAGCACAGCAGGTTTCGACTAAATCGAAAACCATTCCAAACCATGTACAGATTTAGTATTTTAACCTAGTATGGATTACATAAATAATAACTTCAACGTATAAATAATCATAAACGAAAGTCACCTAATTTAACGTTTGTCACTTTAGGTTTTTATACTTGAGCTATAAAAATAATCTACCCGCAATATGGTCTACTAATATATCTTCCGTATCAGCTTTGACTCGAAACGCTTTAAGTAGCAAAGTTTTAAAAGTTTACAAGTTAACGAAAGCTTCTGATGGCATTAAATTAGGAACATGCGGGCGCAAATTTAGTTTAACTCGCTACCAAAACTTTAAAACGTATTTTCATGTTTTATTTAAGGAATAGTGTCTTCAGTTTATTAGGCATTTTTGAAAAGATGACAGATTCATTTTTAATTAACTGAATTAAGTTCATTTTTCCATATCGGTATTCGTGCAATTCTTTGTTCACTGATGACTTCCACGTAAATAGGGACGATGTTAGAATAGTTTTTATTCTGCAGTCTACAAGAAATGTAAATCTTAACTGTTTAGATCGATAGAAAACTTAGTTGCAATAATTAAGTTATGGATGGACAGAAGATGTAACAAGAGCTGTGGTCAATGCGTGGCGGCAGCAACATGTGGCGTGCGAGATCAACGCGAGAAGCCGAAGAAACTCTTTCCGCGGATTGTTTCCGCGCCCGAGGGCGGACGGAACGTAAGAATGCGGTGTGCGTGCGGCCAGCAGCACGGCAGGCCGCACGGCGGCAGATCGGCAGGCCG
>LD688983.1:65327-108087 GCA_003118335.3 Papilio memnon | reverse complement strand
GGACGTGCTGGGGGATGCGTCGCGGCGCGGGGCGGCGGGGCGGCGGCCGGGCGCGTGCCGCAGTAGCGTGGAGGCGCCGCCGCGGCCGCTCGCCGACGCTACAGCCGAGCCGGCCGATCCGTCGCTGCTCGACGCCGCGCTCCCGCCGACGCTCGTTGCCGCGAAGGCAAGTGCCAGCCCCACGGTGGTTCCCGACCTCGAGGAATCGATTGAAGGTGGTGCCACTCATGGCGACCAAGTTTTTCCCAGGTTTACAAGTTTAGTGCAACTTTTCGCGTTTGAGTTTCAGGGACAAAGCGGACTCCCAGGCAGCCGGCAATTATTGTTGCGCCTTCTGCCTAACGCTCATTGTTACGAAACTCTCTCTTATATTGTATTGCTTACTTGTCTTATAGGTTTCTTCAATGTTTAGGACATTCCCGACTTCGGTAACCACAACGTCTTGAATTAATTAGAAACTCTATGAAAGCACCAACGACTCTATTTGACAGGTCGTCCTTAAAATGTTCGCACACAAAAATAAATTGCTATTAAAAAAAGTCATCAATCCCTAAATTTTCTCATACCTTTAATGCTTAATTCTTTATTCAATACGTTTTTATTAAATCTTGTTTGCAATAACATTATTTGAATTGCCGCCAAGATAGCAGAAAGAAGTACAACCTACCCACCCATTAATGTCACTAAAAGCGCTATTTAACAAAGACGTACGTCATTACCAAATAAATTTTAAACATAACGACTGCAGTTTAAACCATATTTTTTCTTGATAGGTTTGAATTAGACAGTTTTAGTGTAAGCCTAATTTTTCCGCCACTGACATGAATGGTTAAATATAAAATCGTTGAAATGCGGAGACAATAGATATTACAAATATTTTAGATTTCGCTTAAAAAAATTAAAAGAGCGTTATCAATGAACTTGAATGTGAATATACAAAAAATCAAACTTAGAAAAACAGAAAAAATCTTTGAAAATTTTTGAAACATAATTGTAAAAACACGATGATTACTTAAATATCGTTTTGAAGGAATATTTACCGTCATTGCTCCATAGAAAAACTTCGTTAAATCAAATTAATATCAATTTTAATTTTAATATTACTTTTAATTTTAAGACATCAATTATTCTACCGCAGTCAATAGTGTTATCGTACGAGTGTCTATAGTTCTGACATGAAGACGTGACAGATTTTCACAAAACCACTTCGAATTAAAAAAATCTTGTTTGTATTTAAAAAAAACCCGCTATTTTTAACCGACTTCAAAAAAAAGAGAAGGCTTTCAAGTCGTCTCTATGTTTTTCTTAACACTTTGTTAAAAAATCTGACTTCTTTTAAGTAATCCTCGGAACAACAGAACGTTTAAACATAATCTCTGATATCAGGTGGATGCTTTGACAACCAAAATTGAGATAAAAATGACTAAAATATTACAAATAACTAACTTATCGGTTAAGGGTTGATTTGATTACCCTTTAAAAAAATCTGCTTCAATAATTTAAGAAGCGAATTGTAGAAATCTGCGCATATAACGAAGAACACTAATACGGCCGTTAATGACATCTGTTTCCTTAACTTGTAATACATTTTAAATAAGTTTAACTCCAACCGTAGATTTCCTCTGCCGTTAATTCGTACAAAGGCAATTGTTACACTTTTTTTTATATAAAATGAGTTAACAATTATTGCGTGATTGTAATGTTATCCATAACCAGTGACCGTAAGAAAAATTATTTACACTCTATCAGTATCCACTACATTTATAAAAACATACCAAGATAAAGTAATTGATTTAAAAATAAATAGAATCGTTGCAGTGAGCCAACAGACTGACAAAAACCATTTAGAAAAAAATGAATTTGAATAAACAGCGGCTGCATTTCGGCTCGATCTTCCTCTTTCTTTGCATAATAATAATCTTGCAGCGATATCGAATTTCAATCGACTTTCAATATCGCGATGGAAGCTGGTGCTAAAATAAAATTGTTAACTTCGCATTAAATCGTTTCATAAAACGATGAATATTTTTTCATTTCAACCATTTAAATTATACGACTTTTAACAAATAACTAACTGAATCCTCCATGTATTGCACTAGCATGCAAATTAAAAAATAACTTAATGGGTAAAACTCTATGCTCAAAAGTGGCATCACGATCCGAACACAGTTGCTCCAGAACTTTGCACGTAATTTTACATTGTAGCTGTTATTTTTGTACCCAAAATATTAATTAATATATTTTAAATTCTTCAATAACAGTCGTTTTTTCCTATATTAAAATAAGTTTGTTTCTAGAATTAGAAAGCTTTCCGTAAATTAATTTTGGACCCAGACGACAGAACATTAAAACATGCGCCTTGTTAAAGTGTAAATTGTCTATGCTAAACGAAATTATCTCGCACAGGTCCTATCAACTCATTAACTAGACAATAGCACGAACAATGGATAGATACCGAAGCGTGTTTAAAATTAAATCGCTTTTCGAAACTACTACGGTACGTGATGGCGTTTCTGAAACAACCAATGGCCATATTTAGAGTTACTAATGCAAGACCATGCGCTGCGGATGTCAATTTTCATTAATGTATTTACATACCTTATTTTCTTTGTAATTGGTTTTAAATAAAACTACACAAAATAGTAAATGAGTAAAGAATAATTATAATTACGCTAAGCGCGTCTTGAAATTGTTTCAAATCGATAAACTATATGATACCAAAGTAATATCAAACGATACTTAACACATTAATAATATTTCTGAGGTGAACTCCAGGTTCTGTCAACGTGGATCGTGAATGTCATATATCTTAATTATCATAATATAATTCGATAAACAGTGATATTAAAAACCGCTTGTCGTCTAACAACTATATATATTATCGACAAATATATTATTGATTTGAGATATTGTTTTATTAAAACTATTGTTTTATTGTCTACTAGCTTTCGACCGCGACTCCGTCCGCGTGATATTAAAAAAACAAAAGTCAGTAGCCTATGTGTTCGTCCAGACTAGCCTCTACATCAATAACAAATTTCATCAGAATCCTTTTAGCCGTTTAGGCTACAAACGCTAACAAACATCCATCCATCCATCCATCTAAACATTCGCATTTTTAATATTAGTATGATTAAATTTGACATAATTGAATATAAATATTTACTAATATTTAGGAAGGAGTTACTAATATTCCGTCACAGATTAATTGCCTTATTAAGTTAACGTTACATTTTTTTTTTAATTCTCATAAGGTATTTTACAACTTAAATTGCATACTTGCAAAACTACGCTAACTTAAACAGATGCAATGTATTCGACTTCTCGGTAAGGCTTCATGATATTGACGAATAAAATCTATCCCACACCTGCGCTTCACTTTAATCCTCTTACGTCGACGTCAGTTTACGAGCAGAGCTCATAGACTTCTGCGAGCGGCTCGTTTGCCCCGAGAAACTCATAAACCGCTTCAATGCAATTAACAGGATCAACTCTCTCAAATGCCCCTTCAATTTAAAAATATTAAGTATTTTGCTGCACATTTTATAAAAATAAAAAGTAATTTATCGTATTTAAGATCCTCACATATTTGCAAATATATAAACAACACTTTTATAATATATTTTTTAAATATCTTTTGATAAGATCACAAGGATCGACCTTATTTCTGACATTTGTGGGAAATAAGACTGTGGCACTTTCCCATTATCGTTGTCCAATGTTGAGATTATTGCAAATATTTTCCGCGCATAATAAAAGTGATTGGAATAAAAATATTATTATTTTATAGAAGGTATGTTAGAATGTGACTGTGAGAATAAAAAAGTAGTAGTAACTACAATACATTCGTATGGCATCCTCGCAGTAATTGTTTGCATATAAGTTTTAACGAAGTAAATACTTATAAATTGGAAGTCTGTTTTTCTTTAAAGTTTAGAATTCTCCGGATAGAAGTTGCAGAAGTTTTCACTTGAAAACACATGAACAGGGCACTTAATAGACTCGCGCGTATTCCACTATTCACATAACTTACGATATAAAATGTGGCAATGAAACTGGTACCAAAGTTAATACTGGCGAAGTGCTCTCCAGTAAAATATAACGTAAATGTAACACGGGCGCTGAGATAATCATCCAAAACGGTACGTGTGAAAACTTTGTCTATTCAAAATTAACCGAGATTTCAGTTCAGAAATTCAATAGGAGCGAGTGCAGGTAGATTGAATCGTAAATTCAAATTCACTTAAACCGCCCTATTCATTTAGTGGCGACGCCTGTTTTACACCGCCACCTCACGTAATTTAACTACGCATACTGCAAGGTACTTTTAATTCTATTCAAAGTTACATATTCTTTCAAAAATGTATATAGGGTAAGAGCTTTGATGTTCTATTTACCGCTTTTGTGATCCCAGGTACTTGTCATGTGAAAGTCCAACTGTCGCACTCAGATTCATTAATTGGTACTATGAGATATTCCTACCATTGCACGATTGTAAGTGTGGTACTTCTTATACGTTCCCAAGTCGACTACAAACTTTGGATGAGTTAACTGATCGTGCAGTATTAAACAAGGTGTTAAACATTGCACGACCACTAAAACACATTTTAGTAATAATTTACTACCAATATGTAAAAAAAAAAAACATTTATTTTTAATTTAACGTTTACGCAGACCAAGTCGCTTGCTAGTGATAGATAAAAATAAAGTTAGCGCTAGATCGGCTATTGGGACGCAAGCGAAGTTAAGTTTAAGATTTTATCTCTCATCTTACTTAAGTGACAGCGTCGCCGCCGATACGCTGTCGTCTCTCGAGTTGGACTATCACGCGACATCATAAAGTTCAGCGGTGTTTTATTACGTACTCATGTGTTTAGTCCATTCAATTTTATATACTTGCGTAATCCGGTTTGATAGGTTGAAAAGTAAAGTATTACACAAAATATAGTAATTAAAAAGGTGTAATGGTAGAATCATTAGCAGGAATTGCAGAAGAGGACACATGTCAAAGTTAAGGTGAAGTAAAGACCTGCGTTTCGTAGGATAAAAATAACGCAGGTGGATCTTATTTCATATTCTTCTCTCCTTAAATTTCTTGCAAAAAGAGGTTAGTAATACATCGGCTGTATTTAGTTTATCGATTGTAGCGAATAATATTGTTACATTATGATAACATCTGATGTCCTACAAGCTAGTTAACATTTTTGTACAAAACACGATAGGGGAAGAATAATTTGCTATAAGAGTATATTACTCAGTAGCAATTTAATACAGAAAAGAACCAGATGTGTAACATCGGTATCTTGGTGTTGATGTAATTCGACTCTATCGTCCAATATTTGATCATTTATCTTCAAATTTGGAAGCTTGCCACCTTACTAGGCTGCTATTCTACAAGTTGTTGTATAGGTAAAAAGAAAATTATATAAAACTAACAGATCAAAAGGCACATGACGAAATCGACTAAGGACAAATTTAGGATTTCTTGAATACCAGATTCATTTTCTATTAGCGTACGCATAAAGAAGTTGAGATAAGAGCCGTCTAAAATTATTAATCACTACTTGGTTCCTCGACTTATATTATATTCGTAGCTGTCTGTTAATACAAGACTTATAGTGTCAATACATCATCTGCATATAAACTGTTATTGGATCAAGAGCAACATGAACAATGGTTTGAGCTTCACACAAGGGTTCACACAATAGAACAGACTTATTAATGAAACGCACGACACCTAGACTTATTATGTTTTAGACTACTAGACAAAATACTATAGAGACTCAGTACCTACTGTTATACTGTACTGTCTACTCCTGACCTCTGTAAGACTATCAAAAGAGCTGCAGGAGGAATTGTAGAGGGCACTAATCGTCGTCGAAGGTGTTACCCGGCTTTAATTGCTTGCCGTATATCGTGCCATCTGTTCAAATTGTATGCAACATTCACGGACATAAATGTTCGCAATGCTCCGCAACGTTAGTTGTACGTTTTATTTATGACTGCAATTTGTCACACCGCCTGCGATACGTTCTCGCAGCCATTTAAACTCTAACCCGATCGGGGTAGACAGCGATGGTGATGGTTATTCATTTTTCAAACCGTACACGTCATGCCAAATACGATTACCGTCTTTTCCGCTGAGTCCAGACCGACACGACCCTACTAGGAACGAACTCTCTACCTATATGAGTATATTTGGAAACCCCCTAATTGTTTTTAAAAACAAACAAGAAATTACTAGACTAACAGACAACCCTACTAATTGTTAGGTTGCTAGATTATTACGCTACTTAACATTCTAACATCATCCACTGTTCAGTAGCCTACAAGCAAATATTTTATTCATACAATGTCCATTCACTGTTTATGAATCGTGTTAACAAACGTCAACACGATTATTTAAATTAAAGTTATATTAGAAAATGTTTCATGGAACACTCGTGGCTCTTCAGCTTTGTCGTATATCGGTGCCTCAACAAATTAAGGTTAGATTCGTCAGCATGTAGATTATACCTTTTTTGTAATAGGCTTTAATTTTGTTGCTCTAAAACTGATTATAGCATTAGTCTATATCTTCGATCTTCTATCTGTCTAATAAAATTGGAGTTTGCAATATCAAAAGAAAAATTCCAGATTTCGGTAAGAACGTGTATTTGCGTTGCTGATAACGAAAATTTCTTTTAAAAATTTTTGTCTGTCTGTCTGTCTGTCCGAAAGCCGCGTTTGATCCGGATAATCTCCGAAACGGCTGGGCCGATTTCGACCGGACTTTCACTGAAGGGTAGCTGACATAGACGGGCATATTATAGGCTCCTTTTTTATCTTAATATTGCGTGGACGAAGTCGCGGGCAACACCTAGTATTCCATTCCATATAACATAAACTAAAATTACTAAATCTGCTACTTAAATATCTTCTATCTGCCAACCCAATTACTCGAATTAGGCTACATTTTTTGTCTATCTATCCGCGCAAAAATAAAGAGTGGTTCTTGTGACCTTTGCAGAGAGATCGTGATGTATGCACCTTTCTTCATAAACTTGTGTCTAGCACGAAGTTAATTAGCAAATCAAATTGCATTTAACAACGGATCGCGTGCTACTTAACTAAAGGTGACATTGAATTAACACGCCTCTACAAAGTTTCTTTAAAGAAATGCTAGAATAAATTAAACGATATTATTACAAACATTAAATTATGGTAAAGATTTGATGAGAAGGATCATCTTATTGTCTAAATTCTTTGACAACTAACAACTCGTTTAATATTAAAGAGAGGAAAATATTATGAATCTTTATAGTAACGTTATATTCCTATTTATTTCATAGTGAATTGTCGTTTAATGCTCACAATAGTTAGATAGAAATCTTGTCATAACAACATACTTATAAACGTGTTAAATCATACCTCGGAACATAGCTTGGTTCACGATATTCTATCCTAAGTGGAAAGCGAATAATTCTTCGACCGTACAAGCTGCGGGAAACGACAATAAGACTTAAGTCTTCTTGGAAACTACTTAATTAAATACGACTTGAACCAATTCGAGTTTCTTAAAGTTTGAGACAAGAATTGATTTACTATTCAGCGTTTCTGTATCAAATTAAATTTCTATCTTTTTTATTATACATTTATTACCTATCATAAAATTATCTTTCACAGTAGATAATAGAATAGCAACACGTGAACATTTGATGACGGTATACATTTTAATGAAGACAACAAAAGTATACTTAAATAATTATATGATTAAGGAAGAGAGGTTTTAAGACCCGAGAAAATCTTGATTAGTTTGAAAAGATAACTAAGCCGAGCGCTGCAGTGTTCTTGTTGACTTATGCAAGCGATATCTAACGACTAGTGGTTTAAGATACATAGGAAAGATCACTACAAAGCAACTAAGCATTTTATTAGTGGTGAAATGATTTTTTAACAAAATGTGTTATTTAACAGAACGACTATGACAACTTAAAAAAGGTCCAAGGCTTTTATGTATCTCGTTATTATTTCGTGTTGATATTAATTAAATAGTTCAAGTGATCTAATTAGTTGCTTAAAAGGGAAAAAAACACTCAAAAAAGAAATTCCCTGTAATAACATTCCGATTCTCTCTTTGTTGAAAAAATAATAGGTATTTATGCCAAACGGTCTCCTAATCGTTTCTCTTTCACTTAAAATTAAACACAAAATAATATTATAAATTTTGTCTCCTGTTTCCTAAATACATAAAAAAATATTCTTTTACAAGTTTCAATTAATGCAAAATCATTAGATTACTGCTATATACTATCACTACGAATAATGATAAATATTCAATATAGGTTTTAATCAACTTTTGAGATAACATATACATTTAAAGGAATATTTAATATCAATCTCCAATTTAACGATTTCAAAATTTTCGACGCATGTAGAAATCTAAACCCTCTCTCTCTCTTCCTAGCCTGTATCCGTATTGTAGTGGGGTCAGTTTTCTTTGTTCGCTTCTTCCACTTTGCTCTAACCTTGACATCTGTAGAAATCTATAATGTTTTATAATAATTATAATGAATCGAACAGACGTCATCATGTTAAATTAACAAATAGGTATACATTTGGAACCTTACCGCATCCAAATGCCAATTGACGCTATTAAATACATTTAATGTACTCCTTTTCCAATGGTGCAGTATTTTTCTCTGAGGAACCCTCGGTGAAATTGGACGGCTGCCAATATCTGCGAGACCGTAGGGCATTCGTCCAGAGCCTTGAGATACGTTTGATATATTGTCACTGAATTTACGTAACTATTGTTTATAAAAATTGAATTTCGACCATGACATATAAAAACTCTTAACGACTTCCTTATTTGATGTTACATTTTATTTTATGATATATTATATCTAATATTAGTCGATGTTAAAGTGAAAGTTCATGGGACGTTAGACTTTACCTTACTTTACTTCGCATCTCGATGCTTATGTCAGTCCTAACTTTTTTTAAAAATTTAAAACGCTTAGCAAGCTTACCAATCTTTTGACAATATTAATTACTATTCGGTAATTAGAGCCACCTAGCTTATACCCCATTGTTAACTCTGGGTACGATACGACCTAGGTTCGTTTGAACTTTTTATGACAGACTAGCTTTCGTTAAGACTCCGTCCGCGTGGAATTAAAAAAAAACAAAAGTGAGTAGCCTATGTGTTTTTCCAGACTATCCTCTACATTTGTACCAAATTTCATTGACATCTGTTCAGTCGTTTAGGCTGCAAACTCTAACAAACATCCATCCATCTAAACTTTCGCATTTATAATATTAGTATGATAAGCAGAAGTGTTAATGTTTATATGTTACCGTAGTAGTATAAATCCCGTATCGAACAGAGCAATTCCCTGTTACATCTAATTTATAGTTATAACACGGCTCGTTCAACATTGATTAATAAAATATGGAACTGCAATACAGCCGATGTCCGCTCGAGCATTAAGCGCAAAGCTAAAAGCGATGTTTATAACTTGGTCAGCTTATACCAGCTTAGTATCAAAGCTGTATTTTAAAAAGTAAATTGAATTCCTAATTCAATTGCCAGCATTTTATTTTATGATTCATTTTTTATATCAAGTAGGTTATGAATAGCCCTAAATAAGTACTACTAGCTCTCTTAATAACCTACAAAGGCGAAAACCGGCTGACCTAATAACATTTGGCAATCTCCTAGTTATTCTTTGCCCTGAAAGTAAAATATAGTTCAATGTAAAACCATGAAGATGTCATAAAAATCTAACTTTTTTACTGATATAAGTTACTTGGAATGAATAAAAACATTTATAATCTATTTTAACATTCTACTAAAAAAGGGATCGTTTATTTCTATTGACAAATGTTATCTAAAGTGAAATGTAGCATAATGGAAGTTTAAGCTCTGAGTTAAAAGACGCGCTCGCCTCTGCCAAAATCACTCAAATGCTATATTCTATTTTATCTAGCAAACAAAACAATTTCAAACACATTTCGCCGATGGATATGTCTTAAGTGAAATGTCAGGTCACGTTGAGCAACACTTTGTCTAAAGATAATCTGTATGGGAATTTTTAGTTAAAATAAAGTGTTTTACTTATTTACGCTTGAGTATGTAAATGGGTTCTTATTTAGAGATAAGAGCCACCTTTTTTTCATTCACTTAACAATTTAAATAACTTTGGAAATAACGCAATTAAAACTTACTTTTTCAAACATGGTGATCTGTTCATTTATATTTATACTATACTAGTTAATATATTGTAAACTTGAATATTGTAAAAAGTTATTTCAATTATAAATAATTTAATTACAAATCAAAGTAAGCTTTTTATTTACTAACATAATTTCTAAAATATAAATTTAAAGATATACGATAGAGAGGCACGTATAATCAAGAAGTTTATGATGTCAAAGTATTATGATAATAGTCATTGCGGACATGCATGAGATATGAAGATCCAAGCGCTTTCGTAGCGCAAAACAGTCGCGTAGCGCGCCTGCTACGAGCAAGTTGCCTCTACACGGTACGGTTCCAAGTTAATACAAAGTTACCACTTCCCATCAAGTATTAAGAATATTTGATACTCGTGTGTGCGGTTTTGATGTGTTTGTGTCATTTTACGTAATATTGAAACAAATGAAGCGCAACTTAAAATATTTTCAAAAAAAATTTAATTAAAATTAACATTGATGAATTAGTTTTCCGTCATTCGTCGTTCAATTGTCAATAGTAAAATAAATTGTAAAAAAACCTCACTCGATATTAAGCAAGTTCGACTTTGAGTTGGAACAAAAAGCGAACTGTTCATGCGTACCGCTGGCACATAAAATAAACTTTCTTGTGAGCTAAAACAATGCAGTGAATGTGAGTAGAGTTTGATTTTGTTTTATTATAAAAAAAAAATTTAAACCTGAAAAATTGAGTTACGTGAAACAAAGATAATAAATACTAATGCTATAGTTTATTTTAATTTCTCATATTCCTATGCTAAATCTATTATAATATCTATTAAAATTACCTTTAAAATAAGGAATAGTGTGAAGTTAAATATACTAATCTAATACAGAAGCATTAAATTAGTAGGTTAAACTTATTATAAAAAAACGTACGTAAATTATAAAAAAAGGTTTTAACCATTTAAAATAAATCATTAATAAATTAATTTATAACATTCTGAACTCTTCAAAAGTGGTGCAGAAAACAGTCCGCCTATAGTCGCCACTACTGGCCAGTTTGGGCCGTATTTTGTTCCGTATTTCAGCGAACTCTTTACAAAGTCGCTCACCGTAACTGTCTTTTAAATTTTTAATTCATTTAGGTTCGCGCACAACTGTGACGAAGTTGTGATTTTGTTGCTACTAAAAGTTTGTAACTTTTAAAAGAAGTGCTTTTTATCTAAACTACTTTCGATACATGATAATTTTATAAACAACGCTTGTATGAACCATCTATCTTATGATTTTTGAAAAAAGATAGATATTAGTAAGTATTAAGGCAGTTGAAATTCACGATAAATCTACGCTCCCTCCTCATGCACTCTTCGCTCTAATAGTCATCTCTTGTATTACTTCAGTTGCCGATCACTTTAGAAATTGAATAATGATCGTACATAGCATCGTCACCCTCGAAATTGTACCGTGAAAACTCTTTCCGTGAATTTAAGCAAGCTGATTTACGCATTTCGGTAAATGTATGACAATATGTGTAGATTTTTATCAGAGATCGAAAAGAATGCTTAGGATGCCGACCTTTTTGAGGCTGTAGAAATTAATGTTTGAGAGTTTAGTTAATTATTTAAATTATAATTGCATTGATTTAGTGGCAAAATTGGATCATATCTGTTAAAAATATATCAATATATTATAGAAGTAAAACCCTTGTTACATTGAGTCTTGTTTTCGCGATCATGTTCTCAATTAATTAAATTTATCGCTAACGATTTTAAAAACCTGTCCGCCTATAATTTATTTTATAATTAAAACATTGTTCAATTTGGCTCGAAATCATTCAGCAAACAATAATTGAGTCATATTAATTAACCAAACTCAACTCAATATTGTCTGCTTTTATTTGTACTGATTTTATTCTTTTGTTATGTTGCCAATTTGAAAAAAGACTTTTTGAAAATGTTCTGTTTCTTGCTTGAACCATGCTTATTGTTTCGATGCACTTTTTTTCGTTTTATTATGTCGTTCACATACATTATTAACACCACTTCGGTCATGATATTCGCCGTCGTATATTTTACCGGATTAGTATTTCATTTCTCACAATAGTAAAACTATTGGTCGAAGTGGTAAAATAAAATCTATTTCAGGCTTGCGGTGAAATCTGTCCTCTGAATCTATTTTGATCACATCAATTATCCCTAAATTGTTCGATGTCCAAGCGATACTTAATGCAGTTGCATTCCACAAATAAGCATTTAACCTTTTCAATAAATTCTAAAAGACCTTTGCAATAAATATATCTCTTAACGCTTGATCATATTGTTAATAGACACTGCCCTTTATCGCCCTTACATTTCACTACAAATAATAAAATTATCTATCTATCTATATTCTATATCTTCTATCTTCTATCTATACATATAATAAAATTGCAGTGTCTGTTTGTAATAGCAAAAGAAAAAATTCCAGATTTCGCTTTTAAAAATTATTTGTCTGTCTGTCTTTCTGTCCGCAAGCCGCGTTTGTTCCGATTTATCTCCGAAACGGCTGGGCCGATTGGACGATCACTGAAGGGTAGCTGACATAGACAGGCATATTACAGGCTACTTTTTTATCTTAATACTAGCTTTCGCCCGCGGCTCCTTCTGAGAGGAATTGAATAAAAACAAAAGTGAGTAGCTTATGTGTTCTTCCAGATTATCCTCCACATCTATACCAAATTTCATCGAAATAAGTTTAGCCGTTAAGGCTACAAACTCTAACAAACATTCATCCATACATCTAAACTTTCGCATTTATAATATTAGTATGATTGCGTGGACGAAGTCGCCTGCATCAGCTAGTTAATAAATAAATCTGAGTAAATGAAATATGTAGGTAATCATTTATCTACTAATATATATTGGTAAAAGCTATTAAATGTTCAGTACATTGCTTGTGTAACAAACTGAATTAAATAATAGTTGGACATTTAAACCAAGTGACCTAAGAGCTCGTCCAATTCAGTTAACCGAAATTTCAAGCAATTGAGTTCTAAAGACACAGCTGAATTGATGTACCGTTTGTGAATTACATTAAGCCTAGAAGTTTTGGTAGATTAACAATCAACTTAAAAACATAGATCAATTTCGTTTTAAAAATTAATCTTTATAACCAATCATATTCTACAACGTTACAACGAAAACCTATATTTCTTCCTGTTAATATCGCTGACATTATATCAGATAAAAGTTACATTTCATTACATTTTTGGCAATCGAGGCTTAGAAAATACAAAATATTTTGTACATAATATGTATTCAAGCATAATATTTAATGTCAATGACTATTTTAACAAAAAGATGTTCAAAAATTAAATTATATTCTGATGTAAATTATGAAAAATAGATTACTTTGTTTGTATCTAAGTAAGGAAACCTACAAAGTGACAGATTATGCAAAGCGTCGTCGGCTTCATAAGTAAGAATACACAAATATTAACTGATATTTACAATATTGGACTCGCATGAATATTTTAAAACGAAATAATTAATTTCTCACAGTACATTACCTGTAATGTTCGGAAATAAATTTACTCCAAGAGAACAAAGCAATCGACCACAAACATCACTTACTCGTACATTGGAATATGTCACACCGTCATAGTCAATATTGTTAATATTAACGAACGTTAAACATCTTACGACTGACACTAGATTTTATATTACACCAAAATGAAAGTGAAAATTCAGCTTACGACCAGCTAGTTAGGTAGAATGCTAATTTGACGGTACGGGAATAATTTCTGTATGCGAGGCGAGCAGCTTCAAAAGCACACAAAATCTCAGAGCTAAAAGTATAAAATTTCTTTTGTGTTGAATTAAGTACGGCTTGCGGATATTTCGATGAATTCTTGTTGACGTCAAAGAGTACTTCGATGTTACCCCACTTAAGAAGGAACGCAACAAGTTCCGTTAAAACTGCCAAAGATCTTGTTCATTGATTTTTTCAATTGATAATTCATTTTTATCGTATAAATCTAGAGATAAATAATTTATGAGAAATGTACGAAGATATTATCGCTTTTTAGGAATGTTTAATATTGGCTCAATTGAATAGTAAAATTGGATGTCTGTATGTAAGATCGAATATAAAAATTCATATTTCGCGACAATATGTGATTGCGTAGCTTACTACGATATTAAAAAAATGTGTGTTTGTCCGCAAGGCCGCAATTGTTCAAGGTAATCTCCAAAACGGCTGAACTAATTTTGACTGGATCGTGATGGAAAGCTTAGCTAAGTGTACGGGAGTAGCTTGTCCATTTTTTAAATTCAGCGGTGATGAAGATGCGGGCAACCGCTAGTTCATTTATAAATTTACATAAATTATGTTACTTTACTACACAGTTATTAAGTAAATAAAACCTACATTAGGGACTGGAATAATTAGTCTGTGTGATTGATCTATCTATCTTCTATATCTTCATCTATATATATCTCATATTATAAAATTAGAGTGTCTGTTTGTAATATCAAAAGAAAAATTCCAGATTTCGGGAAGATGATGTATTTGCGTTGCTGATAACGAACATCGCATTTAATTTTTTTTCTCTCTGTCTGTATGTCCGCAAGCAGCGTTTGTACCGGGTAATGTCCGGTAATTTCGACCGGACTTTCACTGAAGGGTAGCTGACATAGACGGGCATATTATAAGCTACTTTTTTATCTTATTATTGCGTCGAAGAAGTCGCGGGCAACAGCTAGTGTATAATAAATTACTATTACTAGTTTAAAATATTTCATTTAATAGAAAAATAACTTATTGCATTAACAAAAGAAGTAAGAATCCGGCACGGCTAATGAGTGGATAGTGCATAAGTTAAACGACACGTGGGTAAAGTGAATTGAAGTGTAACCTTGTTCATACAAAACTGGAGACTCCAGAGTGTTTCCATCTCGTTAATTATGCACGTTACCGTAGGTTAACATTGCCTAAACATCTATACAAAACATATTGTAATATCAGTTTTTTTAAGAGCATTAAAGAGACGATTATATATTTAACGGGGCGAAATCATTGTTATTTTTTTTAACGATTAAAGAAACTGGCAAGTAATAATTTTGAGTACTGGCTGAATGTGCATTTGGCATGATAGATGTCAAGGCAACGATCTGTTATACGGAACTCTTAGTTTGATGTTTTAAAAAAAGGGAAAAAAGAAAAAGACACTTTTTCTATGTTTAACACTATATTAAAAAAATGCATTATAAAAGGATTTAGAAAAAGGATTTAGTAAAAAGAATTCAGTGATTAAATGGTATGACACAGAGGAACGAGTGTCTCAATTGAGAGCAGAAACCGGACTGACGGTTGTTACTAATATTATAGAGCTTCTGCCATGAATTGCTGATCTGTTACTTAAGGTGTTTACATAGTGAAATATTCATATAAAGATATAGATATAACAGATCGAATGACTGATGACAGTTGTCATTGAATGGTGGAATGATGCGCTTTTATTATTATAAAATCAATTGGTGAATCTCTGTAAATGTTTGCAATATGATTAGAGTGTGTTGTGAAGTTGTCAATTAAGATGGTGATCAACTAAGGATGGTGTTTATAATGTTACGCGATTGTTATCTCCGACATACGTACGCCCACAACGGAAGATCATTATCGTGTATGTGATCTGCCTTCGGAATTGAATTCTACAAAACGCTCGTCACTGCGACATATTTTTGTATTAAAAATTTGGTAGTGAAAATTTACTATAACATTGTCATGCGAATGTTTAAGATATTTCGCTTGATAACCAACCATTTTATGGTCTCAAGTAATTTTCTGTGCCGCACTCTCATCCACGAGGCCGTGGCTTTTCGTAGATTTAAATGCGCTTTTTGCTCTTTAACTACCACAACTCGTAACATTTTACTCGACATTTGAAGAATGGTACAGATTTTTTCAGGTGCACGTTGAAAATGTTAATTTCTGCTTCATGTTTTTGCGCATTTTGTTGTTATATAGATGTTTATTGTACTTTTTTTAATGAAGTGCATAAAATCAAAATTTGAGATGAAAGTATATTTAGAAAGCATACCTAAAAGGTAATTAACTCAATGCATTCGATTACGTGGACTATGATCTTATGAACAAAATATTTTTTTTATATCGGACCGCTGCTATACCTAATTTAAAACATTACTCAATATATTTAGCTTGGGTTAAGAAATAACTTCATTTCTATTTAACAAAATGTACATTTGACTAAAATGTAAATCAGCCACAAGCACGTTTGCGTCCAAGCTAACCTCAACTGCAATGTAACAAACTAATCATTTAATCTAACGGAAGTTGGCAATTTGTACTGAATAGATCCGCAAACGCTATGATTATGCAAATTATGAGTCCTTTGTACATTATTTGAATTCTCACCATTCAAACAGTTACAGTAGCTACCTACCTGCCTGATATTTTTAACAAAATTAAAATAATTTATTATTAAGTATGGATCTAATTAATAACACAAATTAGTTAAAAACAGTAAATGTCCTTTCTCATCCAACTACTATTTTCAATTAAATGTATAAGAAAATTGACTATATAAGAAAAAAAAACTCTCACTTGGTGAAAGTGGATAACGATTTCCATTTTAAATCTGTTAGCAAAAGAATACGAGTAGATATTCTAGGAGCGGTTTTACTTACTGAGCAATCCCCGTAATGCCGGCCGGTACTTCACTCGCGAGCTTGTAGCCAAGCGCCATTATACAATATATTAAATAGAAATGAAAATAAAGAGGTACTACCCTCCTAAACCAGTAGCGATATAATAAAAGTTATCGATATAAGATTTTTATACAACTTTCTTTATTTAATCCGTAGCCTAGAACCCATATTGGCGCTCAGGTGCCATACTTGAGATAAGTCCTATCTAATGAGTCGGACTTAAGTTACATTGAAATACGAAATATGGATATATTAGTTAGGACATCGTTACAATCTATACTTTAATTGTATGAAGAGGAAAGATTTGTTTTTTTTTGTATGTTTAAATATAACTAATAACTCATAAAAATTATATCACCTTAAAAAAACTACATTATCACTCAGTAACATGGTAGTTTTTAATTCCACGCGTACGAAGTCGCGCGCCAAAGCTTGAGCAAGACTAAAACTTGATTGACTATACTGAAGACGGTATAATGTAATTTTTCAATAAACAAAATGTAGCATAAAACTTAAAATCACAAAGCTATTTTCACCACTCGAAGCGACATATCAATAACAGCAAAGGATGCCGCCCTCTCTCGATCGGTGCAGCCACCCGTGCTAGATTCCTTTTGCAGGGCACTGAGCCTGCACAAGAGCTTTCCGACACCATTCTCAATCCTATTTGAAGACTTACTTTGAAATCGATTTACAAAGACCGTAAGCTAAAAGACGTCAACATCTCAAAGATTTTATTCCTAAACAGTTTTTCTATAAACCAAAGCCTTTTTTTATATATCCTACTTTACGTCTCACTACCTTACTAATGTAGATGGAGGAATGGATGATTGTTAGGAAACGGATCTCGATGAAATTTAGCAAAGATGTAGAGATAGTTTGGTACAACATGCTATTAAAAGATTTTTTATTTGCGCGCGAAAGAATTCGCGTGCGATAACCAGTATTTTATAAAAGAGTGTTTACTAATAATTTATATAAATCAAGAGAACGAAAGCTCTAAAAGAAGATCTCGACTGCCGCCCCTCCGGCTTTGGCTTAAATTGATTGATAGCGGCGCCCCAAAAGGGTATTCAACGAAGCAATACGTCTCTGCAAACGCAGTCATCAATAGATTTATAGCCGTTTTAAAATACGATCGAGAAATTGAATTTTTAATACCAAAATAGAAAGCTATAGAAAAAATGCATGTTAACAAATAATAAATCAATATTTTAAAATGATAATTCCACATTTCTATTGCGTAATCACAAGTAAGTTTCAAATATTTTTCTCGTATGTTTTATGTGTAAGAGTGGTTCAGAATTTATTTGGGCCTTAGCCGATGTTTTGTTAAAATCTCAAATGCTAAGCACTCGTTCGTGTTTGAATGTCAATGAACCGGCTGTGCAGTGGTACAAACCACGAAGAAGCGTCCAAACATAAGCATTCTTAACAAATACGAGTATATGCTAACGGCCCAAACCAATAGTCCGTTTTGGACCAAGTTATTTTTTAAATAAACATTTAATTAAAATTTATTATAAATAAAGACCGCGATAGCAATAAAAACACATTATCATTCTTATTGTTTAAAGAAAAATCGAATAATTTAGAAAGTGATTTAAATAACACTCGTTTTTATAAAGTTATTCAAATAAGTTTCGGATTGTTCTCAACTATCAAATATTGGTTACGGTCAAAATACATCTTGGCATCTTATTCTGAAATCATTTTTGTTTACCCATTTTATAATGGGAGAGCAGATATAGATTACCTCCTCTTTTATTTCTTCAAAACCAGTAAATTTAATGTCGCTTGAAATTCCCTATTTGAGGACACTTTTTAATCTTACTAATATTGTAAATGCCAAAGTTTAGATGGATGGAAATTGTTAGAGTTTACCGCCTACATTTCTGAACGGATCTCGATGAAATTTGGCATAGATGTTGAGCATAGTTTAAAAGAAAACGTAAGCTTCTTAACTGTGTCTTTTTTAACTCTGCGCCAGGATTCAGTCCTGGACGATAACTAATTATAGTATAATGAACTAAAAAAATCCAAATATTCAGAGTGATTCCTCAAAACTTCTAGCTAGAACTATTGAAATAAAATTCATTAAAACACTGTTAAACTAGTTAATTGAATTCATTTTACCATTCCACAACTCGAGTGTTAATTAGAATTTATTAAGTGTTATTTAGACCCGAGGCGGTCGCTTCAAATTTCTTGAAATCTAATTTTAATTTGCTGCGCTGATATCAATGAAGCTGGTTCGTTACTATTTCAAAACGTTGATTAACCAATTGCTATTGAAAATAAAAAGTAATTATCGAACTTCGAATTAAGAAAATAGTAAGGGAAAACATCTAAAATAATTATAATAACTAAGATACTACGAGTACTACTTTTTAGAACTATTAAAAAACACACAGATGAAATGCGGGCCTTTAGCTTTTTGAAGTCGGTTCAAAAAGGAAGGATGTTAAATCAATAGAGTTAAGCGATTTGTAAAAACGTTATAACTCTGATCTAAAATAATGACTCGTATTAAATAATTATTCGTAGTAAGTTTGCTCTGAATTCTCCGTATCAATCCAAGCACGCCTGTTTAATTGCACTTCAACGTGAACCTCGGAAATGAAATAGCGTTGCACTAACGCCAGTTTCACACGAGGGTATCACAATGTGGTAGACCAGGAGGACAGAACAGTACTGCTATTATTGCGACGTACAAACAGACCATAAAATTGGACGACAGCGACACTTGCATTAATATATTTTACATGTTTTGTATACATTAATTAAAAATGTACGTCAAGATACAAATATCAATAACAACAATCTCATTGTGATTTGCTCAGTCGACAGTAAAAGGAAATGTTAGATACAAATCCTCATAACCTCAACGTGAAAATTAATGGGTATTGCATTGCGCATATGAAAATATACGATTCTCTCGTGCGGTACTTTTTTTTAACTCGATATTGCAGTACGTGGTTGAAACGTATGACTATTTCCCGGGACGGTTCAGCGACGCTGGAAATTAACGACTAAAACACATTCCCTGTTTCCATTTAAAAATGCTAGATGACGCTGTTCGAATGTTTCGATCGCAAAACTTTATGTTCGAGTATTCCACCATGTTAACTAGCCTAAATAAACGCCCTGTATATCAAATTGAACAAAATTGGATTAAAGATTACGATATAAGTAAACATGTAAACATCTAAATTATATAGAAATAAATACGTTGCGAGTTTCTTGTGTATACTAGCTTTCGCCCGCGACTCCGTCCGCGTGGAATAAAAAAAACAAAAGTTAGTAACCTATGTGTTCTTCCAGACTATTCTCTACATTTATACCAAATTTCATCGAAATCCGTTCAGCCGTTTAGGCTACAAACTCTAACAAACATCTATCTATCCATCCATCCATCCATCTAAACTTTCGCATTTATAATATTAGTAAGAAGTAAGATAAAATATTGGTATGATTCCTCTATGTAGAAAGAAATCATAACAGTCATTCTGAAACTTTAGTGAATGACACTTATATTACTTATGCTAGGTGTTATAACTTATGTATTAAAATGCATACAGTCATAACATTTCTTCCTATTTTAGATTACTTTTAAATTGTTCTAAATATTTTTGTAAACTGAAAAAATAGTTGCAGTATAGATTGCCTAAATTAAAACGAACCACTCTGCTCTACTAATTCTATTGAGTAATTAAAACCGAGGTTTCCGACGTTCTGTCGATGTTATCCTCAAATGAATGTAACTTCCCGCATTGTAGTTGTTTGTTGTAGTTCGATAAACAGTAACTTTAAGTTAACAATTGTTGGAAACATCCCGTTTCCTTTATTAGATTTCAACTACTACAGTCCGCTGTCTTGCAATCTTTAAATACTGCATTAAGATAATGTAACTCGTATTATTTCGGTAAACAAAAATAAATTAATTTTAAAGTTTTTGTACATGTAATTCTTTTTATAAATACCCTTTATATATTATTCATTGCAATATAATAAGCGGAACGTAAGTAAAATCATAATGCGGCACAGTTAGTTTAAATGTACCTTAATGGAGAATCCTTACAAGCTTATTATTTCATGGAGTGTAATTATTTTTTCGACGTAGCGCGTCACCGCAAACTTTAATTAATATTTGCGCTTTATTCAAATCCTCCTTTACTTCAACGCCACTGCGGGATCCTCTAGGAGGGAAACTCTCTTAATTAAAAATATACCTGTCCCACGAACAAGTTTCAGCGACACCGGCAAACAAGTTATAAGCCGGATTAAACGATGCTAAACTCATATTATCTCTCGCTCCTAACACTGTTTAAAAACATTCAAATCTAATTATCAATTATTCAAACGATTCCTCGAGATTGTAGGTAGTTTACAAGAATAATGATACATTTAATTTTTTTTTTTAGTATTACAAATAATAACGGGAACCACCAAATAATATTAAAAGACTGATTAATTAGGAAATTAATATTTTCGTTTTAACAACAGATGCTGTTACGGTATGACAAGCGGAGCGGAAAAGCGGCATACGTGCAGCGTATACAAATAAAAACGTAACAATATATTAGTTAAGTATAACTTAACCAACACTTTGACTTATGACGAGAAACAATAATAAAATTGTGATCATTATTTAGAACATACCAATGAAGGCGTCCAAATTTTATTGAATTAGATAAAATAAATAAAAGTAATAAATTATTAGGTTACATAAAATAAGTAATACGATGTGTTAGCGCGTCCGGCGTTGCTGTCGCGAAGTTGTGGTGAACGCTATGCGAGTGGGTCGGTGTGGGGGCGTGCCGTGGAGTGTGCGCGGCGGTATGGTAGTCGTGGAGTGAAGCGCGTGAGGTTCGCGGCAGCATGGCGGCGGTTGCCGGCCTCTACGGGCTCGGCGACGAGCAGCGCGCGCGCCACCGACGCGGCCAGGCGAACGCCGAGCGCTCCGAGTCCAGGGATGACAATACAGAAGCGTAAGTCCAACTTCACATTATTTTGCAACCTCAAACCGCTCGACGAATATTAACTTTGCCTTGGAAACTTTAACAACGGCCCAGTTATTAGCTTTTCGTCGACGCTTCAAGCAAACTTGTTCTGTAGCGGTCTTTACTTTTTATTAGGGACTTCACTGCAAGGACAATTAAATCCATTCATAAAGTTGTTTGAACTGTTTCTGCGCTTGAATTGTGGCCTGGCGAAACTCATGGCCAATAAGAAAGAAATATACTAATATATTTTACAGATCATGCAAAGGCAAAACTCCTGTCAATTATATTTCAAATAAGACGAAATTAAGCCTCCGCCTTATTTTTGTTCTAGAATCGTCTGACGACTGACACTGTTAGGTGAATATCTATACAGACACTTGAACTGAACAATTTCCTGCTCAACTGTTCACTTAAAACTGTCATAACTGAGAGAGTAGCGTTGAGCGTGCGTAATAAAAAAATAGTCAAACAATTGAAATTCTAAACTGTAGCTATTGTGCTTATACAATTATATTTTGTTAAGAATCTATCATTCCCTTCACTAACTAGTGTTAGTTCACTTAAATTAGTTAATTAGGTGAAAACCCCTATTAGCATTTATGTATGTTAATAGTTACATATATGTTTCTGAAAAACATTTAGCCGTATCCATCATCAGCCTACTGCTGGACGTAGTCCATCCTCACATGTATTGATGTACATTTTTTCTAACCATATTTATTTAATATGCGCACTATTTTCCGTATAGTTTTTCCCATAGTTTTCCGACACAATTCACGCGGACGAGCGCCGGATTTTACAATAAAAATTCATGTAAACGTCCCGAGCAGATTGTCAGGCACTGCCATCATTTACATAACTGAGAATAAAAAACACACGTCTATTTTAAACATATCATAGCTGTATTTTTTGAATACGGACCAAATAAATTAAAACGAAACGAACCTTTAGTTAAATTTATAAAACGCTAGTTTTCAGTTCGAATAGAGTTTTCTCGTAATTTACGTTGGTGAGCACTTTTAGTTCTAGGCTTAATAAACACTGTAGCAAATAATAGGCTTAAATATTACTTATTTATAGTACACAATTTCTAATAATACGAAGGAAGATTTTAAGGATCGATACAATTATTCAATGAATCCTTCTATAGTCCGTTCCTCAGCTAATCGCGACGATATTCTAATATGATATTCTATGCTGATCAATTTATTTTTTAATCTAATACATTTCAAGCACAATATGAGTTAAATCCCGTTCCAAAAACCTGTAGAATCTTCGTAATAGAACCACAAACGCACGCATGTTACCTCGTAGCACATCGGTTTACGACGCTAATTTGCATACGTTTTTATTATGCGGCTTTGTTTGCCCTTACGCAATCCACGATGTCGTGTCGCGCAGTCGCAGTGCAGATCCAGAATAAATCTCTGGGAGATCCATTTATCATTGTTATCATCTCTTACTTGGCTAATTAATTCTTAAGAATGTCTTCTTACGATTATTTCAGCGACATCTCGCTATAACAGTCTGTACGTTTTGAAAATCGTGTAAAAAACTTGTGTGGGTTGTTAAAATCTATTTAGTAGGTTTGAATTTTTTGAATATAAAAGAATAATATTTTTATAACTTTATTAAGTATATGAACAAATTAATAATATCACTGCGTTTACCTACTTGTAGATCCAATAAAGAAGAAGAAGCAAAACAAATGCATAAGTAAATTTAACATTCCCATCCAACTGTTCGCTGAACGGATAATAACCGTAGACAAAAACCCGGCTCCGTCTTTTCGAGAAATCGCTTTTATGCAAGTTGAAACTTTAATCAAATGAGATAGACGCGATGTAATAGCTTGAGAACCCCAGAGCTTCCGTGTAATATAATAGGTTAGTTTCCGGCGTACACAAGGACTGGACGAATTTACTTTGCCAAGGGTAACCCTTTCCACTTATGCAATAATTATACCAACTCTAATTATGGCTGACAGTAAATTGAACTGCATGCCGACCATTTCGTTCGCGAACTTATTTTATTAACACTAATTTTGTCCCTGTTCTACATAACTATTTGTTTGCGTTTATAATCATACTGCATACTATTATCATACCAATATTATAAATGCGAATGTTTAGATGGATGGATGTTTGTTAGAGTTTGTAGCCTAAACGGCTGAACGGATTTTTATGAAATTTGGTACAGATGTAGAGGATAGTCTGGAAGAACACATAGGCTACTAACTTTTGTTTTTTTTTAATATCACGCGGACGGAGTCGCGGGCGTAAGCTAGTAATATAATAAATGCGAAAGTTTAGATGTATGGATGGATGTTTGTTAGAGTTTGTAGACTAAACGGCTAAACGGATATCAATGAAATTTGGTATACATGTAGAGGATTGTCTGGAAGAACACATAGGCTTTTTAAATAGTTTAGTTTTTTTTTTAATTCCACGCGGACGGAGTCGCGGGCGAAAGCTAGTATTTTATAATGATGAAAGAAATTTGAGATATGATTTTAAAATACATTGTGGGCTAGACACAAGTTTGTCATTTGTTTCCTTGTTCTATAAAAATAAAAATAATTTCTTAGAAATAAAATGGGTCAATTTATAACCGTACCTTACAAGATAAAAGATAGCAAACTATATGAAATAAATATATTAACAGGTACAACATGAAACATTTCCAACCCTACCTGTAATGAGAGTTGTAAACATTGCCGAGGGCAGCCCTGGGGAGGGATAAAGTCTCGGCCGTGGAGAGCTCGGATTGAAGAACGCTTAGTGGAAATAAATACTGTTTCAACTCTTGTTAAGTTTGTACACAACGGTCAGAACGCGCGAAGAAAATAAATAGAAATCCATTATTGTTACACAAGAGGTACATTTTAAATTGTTTTACAGATTTTTTTTTAAATACAGTATTTTTCTATGAGGGTGAATTACTTTAACACTCTTTTTACATTTTATTCGTACTTATAGAAACAATTTTTTTATTTAACCTTAAAATTATTGATAGATATCACTACCATGGAAAAAAAGGCATGTCATTTACTTAAAACTAACCTTCCTTTCACGTGAATTGTAATATCATTTGAAATTTTTATTCTATTGCATTTAGCATCAAGTCTTGGTAGGGAACTGCATTCTACAATTTTAAATTTCACAAGCGATTTATCATCTCGGCGAAATGAATAAAACAATTTATATAACATATTTGAGCTGTCTCCGTGAAAATACAATAAGGAGCAATTTCATTCTGTGTTAGCAAAAGTATTCTCTGTAGGGAAACCTCTCATTTTTTTTTATTTACACAAATTAGGATGAAACGTTTCGTATAAATGAGATCGTCTTTTCACGAGTGTTCAATGGGAACCCATAGTAAGGACAATAATGTGAAGTTAAAAAATCTATTGCTTTGTTTATATTGATATTCTGTTCCCTTGCGGCTTCATCTGCATCAAATTATAAAAACTTTATTTTATTGTTTACATTTGTCAAATTATCAATTGCAAATGTCAAAATTCAAAGGCAGCTTGTAGTTTATGGTCCCTTTCCCACATGAAGGTGTTTTTCCAATTTATTTATCCCCTAAGTTTAATAGCGTGAAAATATATATCCTAAACCGCGTCGTAAGTGTATGGCTTTTTATTAAAGAGAGAATTATTCAAAAATATGTGATTGCTGACATCTTACGCCACAAAGTAGTATGTGTTTACGCTTTATTATATTAGTATAGAGTATAGATAGCCAGTATTAACACACATCAAGAAAAACTTGAAGTTAATTATTACTAGCTGTTGCGCGCAACTTAATCCATATGGAATTAAAAAAAAATGTAAGTTACTTATGTTTTCGTTCAAACTATCTACTACATACGTGCTAAATTTCATCGTGATCCGTTACGCCGTTTTAGAGATATCTAGTAACAAACATCCATCCATCCAAATTTTCGCATTATTAATCGACTTCTTCGCATTAATAATAAAATTAAGACTATTAAATAATGTATAACTTATATTTATTAGTAGAAATTTGTTTCATTTTGTAATTACCAAATCGTAATCAACAATTCAATTACTGGAAGCTTGTTCTTGAGTAAAGCCGTGATAATCCTTTATTCGATTCTACCTCCCTGCATCTGTGCGCTGCATTAATTAACTGTGGGTTTCCACTGCCGAAACACTTGTACGACGACACATTGTTTTCTCTATCAGTCCCTTTCAATAAAGCAGATGCAACATGTGTAAAAGTGTTAGGGCGGTGAAATTTAAGTAAATACTAGCTTTCGCCCTCAACTCCGTCCGCGTGGAATTAAAAAATTGTAAGTAGCCTTTGTGTTCTTCCAGACTATATTCTACATCTGTGCCAATTTTTACCGAGATTCGTTCAGTAGCTTAGGCTACAAACTCTAACAAACATCCATCCATTCATCCAAACTTTTGCATTTATAATATTTGTAAGACGTATACGTTTTTGCGTCTACAAATATGTCTCCCATTACATTATTAGGTGGAGAGTTTCCTTTTGTAAAACTATCTTTTGTTTTGAGAAATATCAAAATTAATTATTTGGTTCTATGGAAATTAATCTTTCTGCTTTTACAACATCCTTCTGGCAAAATAAACTTACAACTTATAAAATCTCGTAATCTTATTCTTAACGTAGAATTCTGTTGGCGCGACTCTTGTATTAATGCGTATTGTAGTCTCTTCTATCAAACAAAATGAAAGAGAAGACGATATTTATTAATCCATCTGTGATGCAGTGGAATTCTACGGTTACTCGTTGATAATGCTAATAAGTTTACTGGCAAGTTGGAGAATTGATGAGATGCCGTCTCGTAGCGAAGACGGTCCTTCATCGTGAGATAATTGGCAACAGCAGAGGGCGCCGCAGGTTGCCACTTAATTGCGCTCAAGTTTACAAGCTTTCACTTTTACTTGATTTTTTCACTACAGATAATTTTATATTCATTTTTTTTATGATACAAAATCGACCTCTATTAATTAAAATACAAAGACTGTATAAGAAAAATGGCAACTCAAATTTTTTAATATATTTTAAGGTTAAGTTCTCACAGTCCTCTTTAGAGTACGGACCGACACACAAACACATTTTTTTTTAAAATAACGTGTTAATTTATGCGCTTCGATCATCTGCCATTGTCCTTTGTATCAGTCTATACTCTAAGCCATTACATTTTAAGGGTGGTAAATATTGTTAGTTAAGGTAATTATTTACACTTAAACCCTAATAACTTTTTATACGCTCGACTTAATCACTTGCGTAGGATTGTAAAAGCTTAAGGACTACCAGTCATAAAAGAGGAACGCTGACTTTGCTATATAAAAAGTAAATGTTATTAAAATGCTAATTTAGAAACAACGGTGGTATGAAATTAGGAAATAAGTAGTAAAAAAATTAACGTATTTTCTCTCCTATCCGTTAGATAATTATACCAAAATATAATTGCAAATATTCAATGACTTCAATAAAAAAATTGTAATTGTTTTATGTAGCACGGACTAGAAAAGTGCAAGAATTGATATTTGAATATAATTTAAGCTGCACGCCATCTAGCGGCATATGACGAAACTACAACTACTTTCTGTTCCGTTGAAGTTGAACTAAGGTGCTTCTTTGCTTGATTGTAGGTTTTTTGTACAGAATTAATAATTAATATTATATTAGTCTACATTATTATCATGAAATATTTTTTAATTAATGACTTAGCTTACTGAAATATTCGCTAGATGGCGCTGTAAGATTTTTCGACTTTCACCGTTTCTAAAGTAGATGGCGCTGTTTCTACTCCGTATATGATGTGCGAAAATCGCATTCTGGAAAGTTTCTACATTGTTGTAATAATATCACAGATAATTCGATACCATATTTGTATAATATGTATTATTCGTTATATCTTCGATAAAATTATATTTATAGACAAAAATCAATTTATTCATCCAAGTATGAAAATAGTATCAGATTTTTTAACCCTTTACTAAATATTATAGTTCATAGTTATAGTTATATTATAGTTTAAGTATTATACTTAATTTTTAACCTTATTCTAAGAAGTAGGTACTATCCATTTCTAATTTAAAATTAAATAACGATAAAGTCGAACATAAGCATTAAAGTTAAAAACTAACAATCGACAAATTACTGTCTGCTGCTGCAGATCTGCAATTTACTGCTTTAATTGCTGTATCAGCAAATACCGAGAATCGGTACGCGTGTTGATAAGCAACAACTTGTTTAGTGATACGAGTACTTACGCAAGCGACTACGATGGCGCTACGCCTCCGTAGCAGATTTATTTGAATTATTTGTAAAGTCTTGATTTATTTGTATTACTTAATATAATATCGTTATTGTATTATTATACTTTGCTATGTTGAGATGTTGCTCGAGGCCCTCGACATCGACCTCATTTGCTTCTTTTTTTTCGCTGGAATTTTTTTTCTAACTCGTCCCAAGAATGTATGTTAATATTAATATTGTAAATAAAGGTAACGTTTTCAATCTCTTGAGAACAGCCCTTTTATGTCAATTTATTGTTTAGTATATTGGACAAAATGTTTTATCACTTTATTAATATTGACAAAGAATGACGTATGTCAAAAAATAGCAAAACTTAATGTACGAAAGACAGAAAACTTTGACCAATAATAAAAAACGATATACTTATATTTCCATATTTGAAACCTTTTAAAAGAACAAAGTACATGTCACATAAAATACTTGTCACTCCAAAAACGTAAATATATGTTACATAGAACTTAATTCGTGACGAAGGTAAAAGGCTTGAAAGGCTTTAATTTACGTAACTGACGCGAATTACATAACAACACGGAACGGAAGTTAAGATGAAAGTTATCTTATAATTTCGTAGAATATGAACTGCCTTTACCTCACCCAAAGTAATTTAATGATAATTTAGTCCCTTAGTAATGATTTCTTATACTAAATCAACATTAAAGGTCACTAAAGGAGATCATCAAACAAATGCTTTTAATATTAATGAAACGATGTGCATCAATGGATGCTGAAGTAAAGTGATGGCATTATTTTGACCCACAAACCTCATCTCTCCCGGGAATATGTCTCGACCTCAGAGCTTCGCCGTAGAATTAATAGAACGACATCATAACCTAGAATGTCTCCACCGTGGAGTGGTAGCGTCTTAAGTCGGCACATCCCTAAGGCGGCTAGTGTTGCCGCACTACTAAACAATACCAGAAGTTTTAAAATACTTTTTTTAATAAACTTTTTTAAACTATAGCAACGAATTATATTCATTAATCAAAGATACGAAATCGACGAGAAGGTTGTGTAGACGTATGGACTTAGAAGACAGCGTGAGTGTTCAGGAGCTGAGATGTGTCAGGATCGCCATAACTGTAAGTCAGTATTCTATATATCAGAAATGACTTTAATCGAAGCAACAAATCAATATGCATGTAAAAACTCACTTCACTGTTTACGTGATGAGCACCTCTGAACGGGCTCAACGCTGCCCATCGGGACAGGCTGAAAACCAGCTCCGCATGACTTAGGCTATGCGGGTCACGCTGAGCCATTGTTGTCAATTTATGTAAACATTAGTGTATAAGAAATTGTATTCTATTTTTTATGACAACAATAAAGATGTTTTATTTAAAAAGAAGACGTATAAGGAACATTAAAGTCATAATTTATATAGACTTTTAAAGAAAGATATAGTTTAGTTTAACGGGTAACTTTTCACATCCCTAAATATTATATAGGAGTGAGACAGGCTGCCGCCGCTGGAGGGCGGGCTCCCGGCGCCCGCCCCTGCGTTCCTGGATACAGCAGTGCGGCCGCGGCTGGCGGAAGGGATCGACACAGACGCGGTGGCGCCCGGCCCCAGCGAGTAGGTCACGGGCCGCTCACCGGTCGCCGTTCTCACCCACAATTAGGTCGCCAGCTGTCCGCTTCTCCGCTTTGCTACATGCTACTCACACCGTTCCGCAAATACATTGCGGTTGCAAATTATGCACCTATTGTCTTTTTATATTTATAATCAATATATGACTTATTTTAAACGGTATGAAATACGATTGTCTGTAGTACATGCTAATTTTACATGCAGGTGTACTATAATTAAAATAATTTTGTATATCTTACTAATATTACGAGTATACATGAGAAAGTTTAGATGGATAAATGGATGGATGTTTGTTAGAGTTTGTAGCCTAAACGGCTGAACAGATCTGGATGAAATTTGGCATAGATGTAGAACATAGTCTGGAAGAACACATAGGCTACTTACTTTTTTATATATAGTTTCATATATTTAATATGCACGATGCCGTCCGATATTTATGTCGCTGTAGCTATTAAAGACATGACAGTAAATAATTATAATATATTATACTATTCATAGTAATTTGTGAGGTAGATGATCTAGCGGCTTACATCGACTAGGCCTTATTTAACAAGTTAAAAAAGTTATTGTAATAGACAAACAAAGAATCTGTAACACGATTATAGCCTTCTAGTTTGATTTTATCAATTCACTAGCTGTTGCTCGCGACTTCGCCCGCGTGAATATAAAAAATATAGCCTATGTTACTCACAGATAAATTACCTTTCTGACGGTGAAAGAATTTTCAAAATCGGCCCAATAGTTTTTGAGTTATTTCAATACATACAAAAATACAAAAATACAAATCTTTCCTCTTTATAATATTAGTATAGATAATACAAGCTGCTATTGTTTCATGGTTATCATAATTCTAATATCAAAAATGTGCTTATACATTACGCGGTATTAGCGGCTCTGGTCATTTGTATAAAATGTTTAATTAATAAGTGATGTATTCCACTTGGTAGTCGGCCTTGACCTGGTAAGATGTACATACATACATAGCTCTACCCGTTTAGAGGAATTGTTTAACAGCACGCGAATATTTAAATGTAAATTAATAGGATCATTACGTTTAATTAAATTGTTTTTTCTTCAAGTGACGCGTAACAGAAGGACATAAAAGCGACGATAAGTATCTCTATTGCATTTACATTTAACATGTTTTCAAATGCGGCCATTCGATAATATGCTAGTTGTGATCTGTTGTAACAAGATTAGAACGCGCTGTGAGCGCGAAAGAGAGCTTCTAACAAGTACGTTTTCACATCATAAAATGAATAAAGAATAAAAGATTTCAAAAAATGTATTGTTGCAAAGGGCGAGAGATGGCGTTAGTAGTTAATGACTCGGTATATTTTAAAGGAACAAAGAATAAGTAACGAGTTCCCCTAATCAAGGAACAACCTTTTACGGCTTTAATAGTGTAAGACTATTGTAAGCTCTTCATTTTAGGCTAAGATACAAAGCGTTTTTCCTACCCTCATTTGTTTTTCTGATGAATCCTACATTACGTGAAAGAGGACATTTTTTAAAACATGTTGTAACCGGGTTGCCTAATCCTAGCCTGGCAAGGCTATGTTTAATTAATCTCTGAAGTGGGCAATTTTTGGAGCAAAAACCCCCCATCGAGTTTCCTGAAAATGTTGTCACCAATCGATAGTACGTAACGTAAACATGACTCTAAGGTGGGGTTGCCTATCTTTTTCCTGGCAAGAGTGGGGGTTGCCACCTATTAAATAGTGACAAAATAGAGGCTTATTATCCTTATTGAATTTCCTCATGAAATTATACTCAAAATGAAGATATTAATGTTCCTAACACAATGGTATAGGGTTGCCTCATCAAAACTTGGCAAGAGATTGCCACGGTTTAAAGATTCGCAAATGCATCTACTAAAGATGGATTATATTGGTAAAAAAATAACTATCATAACTAAAAATACTCCTGCCGCACTCTGTAGAAGAATGCGAATCGAACTACACCTAACACTTCGAAATCGAAATTTTATAATAAAAACATTTCGAAGCAATTGTCACTTTGTAAGCCTAATTTAACATTGAGGGGAGTCCATCATAAAGTTAAAGTAAACAATTGCATCGTCGCTCACTGTAGCGCTATTGTTGTAATCGGAATGGAAACATTGATGAAATAGAAAAGTATTTGAATACTCTCAGAGAACAAATCACGGTTCATCTGAACGTACTCGTTTTATGCAGTCGCTGTTTGAATAGCAAGCGGCATGCGCGGGGTGAGGTGAGCGGGGCGGGCGCCGGGGGAGGGATGCGGACAGACAAACGCCGCATTCAAATGTGCAACGTGTGCATTTTATTTTATATAACCTTAATAACTGAAACATGAGAAATTTCGCATTATCCATCCAATGTTACGTAAACCGGCGCGCCGGCCTCTATCTACTGGTATAGCGATCGTTTCTGTATCGCCGCACCCTGCTATCTCGTTCAATACATTTGCAAACTAAATGCCCCGCAATAAGGCTTATTATTGACGTTAATGCAATTGTACCCTACATTATTACATTCTAATACTTTTTAAACGGATACTATACAACCGATGTTAACTACAAAATTACTTTCTTACTTCAATTACTATCAAAACTATTGACTATTGCTGCCAATCTTTCGTTAATAATATCAAAAACTCACATATTATTTTTATTTCTCTTGTGCTCTTTGTATACCATAATACGAATACTATCTATACTAATATAATAAACCGTAAACACACACTTCTTTGTTGCCTAACATGTCAGCAATTACAGCATATTTTTGAACAATTCTTTTTTTAATAAAAAGCCCTACACTTACGGCACGCTTTAGGCTATATATTTTCACGCCATTAAACGTAGGGGGTAAATATTTTAGACAAAAACCCTAATGTGGGAAGGAGACCATGTCTCTCAAGGAAGGAACTTCTCATCAAGGAAGCAAGATTGCCATGGTTTGTCATCATGTCATGTCATTTTGACATTTGCAATTGATAATTTGACAAATGTAGGTAAACAATGAAATAAAGTTTTTATAATTTCACGCGGATGAAGCCGTACGAGAACAGCTAAGAAGAGAAAGATAAGAAGAGAAAACTATTCAATTTGTTGAAGTACGGCACGAAGACATTCAAAAAAATTAGATTACCATTCCAACAGTTATCCAGAAATAGCTTAGACTTTTATCCAGTTTAACTATAAAACCATTATAGGAGTAAAATTAGGTCGCTCTGTCTGTAAAATATCCTCTCTTCGAACTAACTCAACTATTAAATTGAAACAATTCCTGTGGGATGAATTTGTTTTTGCTTTTCACATAAACTCAGCAACGAAATGAATACTCACCGAGCGAAGTTGCGGGCATCATCTTGTATATAAAGGCATGTGTTATCAATATAAAAACGGTTCAGTGACTGCAAGAGACAAAGTTGAGACCCACATTCAGTCCATTGTTGTTACTACCTTTGCGTTTCAAAATGGCCCGCATTATTTTTCTTTCGACGCATCTTTTAAGTCCGCCTATAGCTCAAAGGGCGATACCTCTTTGAAAAAGGTTTTTACAACGACCAAACAACTGAAGTAATTTTAATATGCCGTATTTAATCATTTCGTTTTCGGTTTTACAAATCATATCATGAACATATTTTAAATTTTACTTTTTAACCCTTAATTCGACGGAGTTTTTTTTGTAGCAAAAGAGTATTTATTATCTGTTACCAACACACTGAAAAAAAATCACGTATTTTTCTCGCAACTAGTACAGTTGATTTTTTAAAATTAGTTGTTCGTCACACTGGACACTATCTAATTAAGGGTTAATAGGTATGCAAGCTTCACTCGGTAGCAAATATTTTACCCGTCTGATAGGAGGGTAATGTCTTTGCGTGTGTGTATTGTTTTATTGTTAAACGTGTGGCCCAAACTTACTTTAAACTTAGATATTGAAGAATGAAGTTCCATTCAACTTGATTTTCTTCCAGGGACCACTTTAAGGGTACATTCAGACGACCTTATTCTTATTTAATTAATTATTATTTTTTATTCCTTGTTATTGATTTGATTGATTTTACTAATATCATAAGTGCGATAGTTTGAATGGATAGATGTTATCAAGTCTGGAAGGGCTAAAAGGAACAGAAATAGACTACAAGCTAGAATAGCGTATGTTCTTTAGCCACGCGTACGAAGTCGCAGGCGACAGCTAGTAATTCCAATACAATCGATAGCACTCCATGTTTACCGAACGCTTGTTGTTGCAGAGTTCGGAACGTGCTCAATGCAAACTGCACCGATACAAAGTTACTGAAATAATAATATTAAATGTATCATTGCACTAGAGGGCTTTTGTTGACTGCTAAGTACAGTATAAGTAAGGTTTTGCTTGTTTAATTTTCAATAGATACATCATTTTATAATACACAGCACATAGACGTTAGTAATTTCTTACAATTGTCTTCAAATGATCCTCTAAAATCTTAATTAACTAATCTGTAAAACCTTATATAAGATAAGCTTTTGCCCTCGACTCCGTTCGTGCAAAATTAAAAAGAAACTTAGTACGTGGCCTAAGTGTTCTTTCAGATCTTGTTCTACATATGTGTCAAATTTAATCGAGATCCGTTAAGCCGTGATGGAGATATGTAACAACATACATCCATTCAATCATTCGCGTTTTTAATACTAGTAAAATATGATATAAATATATAATTTTCCCGAATAGAGAACAATTCAGAAATAACGAGAAGCCTCGTACAAGGATTTAATATAACAATTTCTACGAACTACAATACAAATACCAACCTTCGTTTGAGCTTAACCTTTTAGTTGTCTACAAAGAGAATACTTATATAGGTATCTAGAAAACTTATTGCCACTCCCAATTCTTTTACAAAAGCACAGATAACAATATGTATAGGTGCTTCGTAAGTGGAAACCGATCATTCGTCTGTAGAAATAAACGCATAGAGTAGTTGCTATTATAATGTTGATCCAAAATTATTCTGAATTTTTTAGTTTCTATTTCTAAATTTTTTAAAAATTCCCTGTCCCTTACCTAGCCGGTTAAATTTCATATATTTATAAAAATAACGACCCACTTTCACCTCACTGACTCTAACAGCACATTTTTTTTAATAACACACACCTATAAATAGGTAAACAACTCAACAAATATATTTTTTCTTAAGCAGGAGATTGTACGGCGTAATATATTGGTGTTTTTTTTTTGTGACTGAATTGTCACTGTTTGCCTTGAAGAGGCATTTACAGATTTATTGGTGTCTGAGTGTACTATCGCCTATATATGTTTCCCGTGTCGAAAATGATAATACGTCTCTTGTTCAAAATTATTGTAGATAGGTTATATTCAGATAAGTTTTTTTGTTAATATTTGATTGGTCGATCAGTTTCGTTAAAAAAAAAAAGTTTCGCTCCAGATAATTTTTGTGTCGGGAATGCACATCAAGGGTCACTTAGCCCGTATTTACGAACACGTCCGAAAATCCGCATGAGTCCCACTTTTTATACGCTTCCCCGGGATAAATAGGCCACGCTCCCCCCCCGCCTTCCCTCGCAGGGGCTCGGTGACGTCACGCCGCAGAACGCCCGCAATGCAATATAGCGCAACTACCCTATGATGCGGTAACATCCACCAAAGGTGCTTCTAAATCAGAAATTAGGTGTTAATGACGGCCGTTGGCAACCTATCAACACTTTCTCGACCGTCATAAAAGTTTTTCCATTTAGAATGCACGCGCCGGCAGTCGGCGCTTAGCGGGCGAAATGCCGGCTGCAGTGTATCGCGCGATAATTCTTTTGTGACCTTACCTGTTAATTTTGTTGCAGCTTTTCCGCTTTCAAGAAATTAATCACCGACCTATCGTAATTATTATAAACCAGCTTTTTGCTTTCAATGATTAAGGTCAAAAAAAGCTAAACGAGCTATAATCTATATGAACATCTTTAATTACAATTAAAATTGTACTATATGTATATTTTCAAATAAGTTAGGATTGGAAATACCCTTTGTTATAAACGGACAATAGGCTATAACTGTGTATGAAGGTAATCGTCCCACAAAGTGGTCACATTGTCCTAGATAGGTGCGGTGCTGCGGCAACAATTTGCATCCTTTGATTAACGCACGTGTTTGCCTCCTATCACGCCCAACGAGCACTGTTCACACATAACAGCACTTCAATTGGAAACGGGCCTTTAATCAAGAATCGATTTATGCAATGTATCCTCGTTTAATATGCAAAACGCAATATATGAACATGTATGGGATATTTATAAAATCTCATCATCATTTTCATCAAACAGATAATGATCAGAATTTTCTGCCAAGATAAATATAAATGTTTTTATATCGACGCTCAGTGTCTCCATAGGTCCGAATGCATGTTTGCCTAATATAATAAGTAATTCGCAAAATCTTGCATTATTGCAACCTGATTGAATTATAATACAAAAGCAATTATTTTAATAACAAAATAAGATGTAAATCGATGTTTAAAATTCCTTGAATACTTCCTTATATAAACTAAACGGTAATACGATAGTGGAAATTGCAATATTACATTCAATAATATAATATTAAACAAACGGACTTAACTTATTTAACAGTGGTAGAGCCCCCGCTTTAACATCTTAGCACGAATGGCTCGGCTCGCCCGGTGCAATACCACGACCACACAGAAGACAGGCGTGAAGTGGAAGCAATTCCGCGTTTCGTCTGATGAGTGTGGTGCCGGAGGCCCAACTTTAGTCCCTTTCCCGTTCCACCCCATTTCTTATAAGAAAGGGTTTGGATGGGAAAGTGGATTTGATGGTGGAGGAGACGCATAGGAAGGGGAAATGTCCTCTTTATGTGCGTCTCCTCCTCCGACGATTTAGGGTAGGCAACGCATCTGCAATTGCGGATGTCTATGGGCAGCGGTCGCTTCGCCATTTCGGCGGATTTAGGTGGCCGCTTGCTCGTTTGCCACCTTATCGTATAATAATAAAAAAATGGAAAGTTAACTCTACCTCAGGTTAGCAAGCAATGCTTTACATAATATATTTTTTGTAAACTTTGTTTGATTCATAAACTAAACTACAAACTAAAAAAAAATCTACGTAAGCGCAAAAACAAAACGATCGTTTGCTTGTTACTGTGCTATTGAAGAGCGTCGTCAGTGTCATTAATTGGATGAGCATTTAACGGTTGAAACGTGACGTTGAGCGCAGATGTGGAGAGAGCAAGGCACCACGCGGTCTGCAGAGACGCCTCCCGCATCCCCCGAGCGCCCCGCCAGCATCCCCCGCGCACCCCGCCAGCATCCCCCGCGCACCCCCGCGCACCGCCTCCCGCCTCCCTCAGGGCGGCGTTCGTACACATTAATAACCACGACTGCAAACCACGGAAATCGTTCACTCGCCTCCGAACAATTGTTATAACTACTTATTCAGGGTCAAAATCTTTGCTAAAGAGTTTCTACAAGACTTTTACAGTACTGTTTTTTGTGACTTATAAAAGAACCTTGAAGAACCTAATGTTTTATATTGATATTCAAAACGTTTTTTTGCAAGATAGATTTCTATTTAAGCTATCTACAGCATATTACCCGAACAGTCTGGAGAAACCGGCAATGGATTTAGAAGTTTCCTTTTATGTTATGATTTTAAAAAAAGCAAATTAAATATTTATACATTTTTAGTATATGTGAGATAAAAATCATTAAAATAAGAATAAAACATTTAGTTCTAACAATTAAGCAAACTAAGCAATATACAGTTTGCTAACGGCTATTGCTTCAATATTTGTACTTATGTAAGTCATTAGTTTCGCACATTTGATTACACGTTACAATTACAAAGGACCAAGACGAAATTTGGTAGCATCCACCTCCGCTAGCCACCACCAGAACGATCGATACCCTCGAAAATTGTCCTCTGTCTCTTTCACACCCGCAGCTTTACTTCCTGTTCAGACTGTCTACGTACGAGTTTAGCTCTTGAGACAAAGAACATTTGGTAGGTTATCGTTTGGTACACTTTTTGCAGATCTTGTAACAAGCGGCACGCTTTGTTGTGTAAAGTTGAATGTACACGAGTGTGAGAGTTTAGCCAAAAGGGAAGCGAACGACGGTTCGGAAACGATGCGACTCGTTTATAGCGCAACGCTTATGAATGTCTAATATAAATTATTGTGATATTTTGTCATCGCTTTACTAGACCGCTTACTTGTTATGATAAAAGTATTATCGACCATAAAACAAAATGTAATAAAACATCCACTAAAAGGTGACAAAATAATTTCCTATTCTCTCTGGAGTCTTAATTGTACCATTTATTTCGAAGTTGATGTCTACCAAGCTAGATTCCGAATTTAAATGTACCTAAGTGTGAGTTAAATTAAGTTTAAGCTTATATTGTTAAGTCATGAATATACAAGTCACGATTGAGTAAACGACAAACAAATAGGCTGACACCGACTCCAAAAGGAATATAATTCTACAATATACATACGTATGTACAAGAGAGAATAAAGATAACATGCAATTTTAATCGTCTAAAAGTATCCGCAACGTACTTTTACAAAATAAAATATAGTATTATAATATTAGCTACACTAAGAGCAAAAGATGGAACGGTTTATATTGAACTATTCATGGTACAATACTCAAGAGCTTTACAACATTATTAAGAAGTCCATTTGTTCATAATTATGTAATTTAGTACGAAACAAAGATTGTTTATATCAAAATTAATAATACTGGAACAACGAATCTAAAATTTAGCAAGTATCAAGTTATCAAATTCAAATTTATACCTTTGAAATTTGAATTATTTATTATATCTAGCCGTAGATTTCCATTGCTGACATGCCAAATAACAAATAACAGCATAACAAATATTGCCTTCCCTGTACTACTCTTTGAAATAACAGAGATGAAAATACAGTATTGGTGGTACAATTTCAGTAGTGGAAACCCACGGTTTTCCTTTAACGAGATAGCGCAATTTATCCATTATTCTCAAGCTTTGTATTTATGATGTAACTTAATAGAAAATCTTTAATAGAATTATATCTGACATCTGAAGAGGGTATTACCTTTCGTAATTGAAGTGTACAAATTCAAAAACAAACGCAGACTACAGACAGGATTGTATTTTAACGACTTGCTAAAACTTTGATTAGAAATAAATGAATGTAACTAATTAAAAATTATTAATGAGATTGACCACTGTCTGCTTTGTATGACCTATTGGAAAAAAAATATTGTGCAACTGTAATTTTTGACTGCTGAAGTAAATAAGTAAGCCTGGACGAAAACAATTTTATTATAATATTATCTGTATTAAAGAAAAAGAGATCAAAAAATATTATTGAACAGTGGAAACTAGCAGTTATAAGAACAAAATGTTGTACGGAATTTGTTTCTTTATTCATAATATAGAATATATATGTATACGAGTATATTATTAAAATTCTTTACTTTTATTGCTCATGTCGTAAATTCGATCTACAGAGAGAGCGTTATTATGGAACTCTAAATTCTATATTAATCTTCATGTGATTATGCGACTATTCTTTTGTTCACAAATATAATATTTACTATATGGAAATCGATGGAATACAGCTGAACTATACCTGGCATTTGGTTTGGCACATCGGGAACAAGACCAGACTTTAATCCGACGTGCCAACTGACCATACATGTTTTGGTAGTACGTACACTTAGTGTTTCAGCTGAGGAAACAAAATTATACTCTTATTATAGTACATTGACAGAGTTATAAAATGCTAATGGTTTTGAATAATTGTGGAACGAAGTAGCTTCGTTAGCCACGCTCCACTAGAATAAAGTTCAAGTTTTATATGTAAATTTAATGAGTGTGAGTACAAAAAAAAGAAACCAAAAATAAAATATAATTCAGTACATAAAAGACAATGCCGCCATCGCAACTGAAAGGGGATCGTTACGGCCTCGCGTGCATAACAAATCTTATTATGCGTTTATGAATGGTTTTCTCCTTCGTAAGCTTAGCCTCACTAAGGCCGAGCATTGAGTGACCACCTACAGGTGCTTCAGGGTTTTATTACGCAACTTCTCAAGTGCAAGGAAATATTAAGTCTTAATACTTTCTGTAATATTACTAAGCGTCTTACCGATTCAGTTAACCTTCATGATGGTCATCTATTTAAGTAGGAACTCGTCAAATCTAATCAGTTACGGACACATCACTTCTCGGTATTGGTTATTTACGTGTTGGTACGTAATTTTGAGTACACGCATACTTAACTACTCACTATTATATAATACTTAAAAATAAGTTTGCAGCTATTTTATGTAACCTATACATTAAAATTATTTCAATTAAATGGGATTACGGAGGACTATTTAACTTTGGAATTTCGGTAAAAAATTGGTGGAATAAAAGTTTTATCGAAAACAGATTTTAATTAACATTTGAATTGAAATTAAAGTACCATATAATTAATGTTAATTTGCAAAAAATACATTTAATTTAAATAAATTGTCATTGTAGCCTTTAATAATTTTTACCTCGTCAATTAAATATTAAAAGTAAACAAAGCAAGCGTGAAGGCGTATTACAGCCAGCGCTAAAGTGGTTGCTAACAATTGACCATTGTTTCCTCTTAACTTTAATAAAAACTTTACCATCGTCATTGACAAGTCGCCCAACAAGCAATTAACACAATACCTTTACAAGAACTGTCGTTTACTGAGGAAATTAAAAAGCGATTATAATACAAAATAGTAGTTGATGTTACGTATACATCATACTACTCGTAATATTGTAAATGCGAAAGTTTAGATGGATGGATTTTTATTAGAGTTTGTAGACTAAACGGCTTGACGGATTTCGATGAAATTTCGTATAGATATAGATGATAGTCTGGAAGAACACATAGGCTACTCATGTTTGTTTGTTTTTTTTAATTCCACGCGGACGGAGTCGCGGGCGAAAGCTAGTAGTTATATACCATTACATATTGTTGTTTTGAAGTATAAAAGTTTGTATGGATACGTGACGTAATTTTTAAAATTAACTAAATGAAGTTCCATGAATAATTCTTAAAGCGATATGTGAAGTTTATTTCTATGATTGTCCTATTTATTTGGTTTCATACAAAATTCAAATAAGAACAAAACCTTAAACTGTCGAATATTCAAAATATAAAAGTGAACATCTCTTCTTTGTATCGGTTCCGGAAAGCCGTCAAAAGTTATTGAAATATCTTGAATAGCTATTTATTTTATAACTTCACCATTCCATATGAAAAGAGTACAAGAGTATTATAGATACTTAAACTAGATGCATTCTTTGTGGTATTCAAGTGCAGGCGTTCGCTTGCAAACTTTAATATTGACTACTATAAATTCTTTAATATTGAGAAATTGAGAAACTGCTAAACACAAACACATGCTAAAATTTATTACAAAAGTCTCTTACAAATTATTTACCTAATTGTGGGTTGTGCTGCTTATAAACTAAACTTGTTGCTCGCGACTTCGCCCGCGTGAAATTAAAAAATATAGCCCATGTTACTCACGGATAAATTACCTTTCTAACGGCGAAATAATTTTTAAAATCGGCCCGGTAATTTTTGAGTTATTTCAATACACACATAAGTACAAAAATACAAATCTTTCCTCTTTGTAATATTAGTATAGATTCCTATGTAGCAGTATAGTAGCTGGAAATATTTAATTTTGTGATTGGCAAACGCTTGATGCGCCATTTTCAATAGCGTTACCTTGACACTGGCACGTTAGTTGACGCCGCAGAAGGCTATCAAATTATCTAACCTAGCAAGAAAGCTGCAGAGCTTCTAGGCTATATATGGTGTGGCTTAGGGTTGTGTCGTTTGATCGGTTACCTTTTCTATCCTTTCTTTCACATATTTAATTCTGTGATTAATTATGATATAAAATCACATTGCTATTTTTTAATAAATTAATTATAATTTTGAAAGCGTATTATTGAATTGACATGATATTTGTTAAAAAAAAAACTAAGCTCGGCAGAGGATTTAATTTTGTAATGTTTGCAAAATTCGCTCACGCTTATGCAGTGTCGTAGCCGTGCCGTAGCTGTAGCCGTAGAGGTATAGCGTGGAGCTTGGAACGTTAGAATTGATCCGCAGCGCGGGCCGCCAGCGACGGCGTCCGCGCGAACTCATACTTGTACATCGACATAGCAGCCTTACTTAGTTGTCGGGGAGCAGTACGCGTTTCCCGGATGTGTTCCAAAGCTCCGAACTAGATAAAGGTCGATAACATTTTATCAGTTGGCACTATTTGGCACACACGTTGAATTTAGAAGCGGCAGTTCTTTCCGTGAGCTCAGTGCGAGGTCGGGACAGTGTGCGGCAAGGCGGTGCATCGGGCCCGCGGCGTGGTGCAGTTCATTAGCCACCTCCAGCTGACTGCCGCCGCCGTCTGCATCCGACACATCCCGTCACGTGACTACAACATGTCACCCGCGCGTGGTTAGCGCACCTTATGTGGAACACACACCTTATGGAGAGACATGTTAAGTATTGCGGCGGTTTTAAATATTGCTGTTATAGTAGCGAGTGGTACTTTTAAACATCACATATCACGGTTTAGTTATGATAAACCCAGTTTTGTGATTTTTTTCATAGCCTCGTGATTACAGTGATTTTATATTTCATTTAAACAAACTTTCCGTTTCAAGAAGGATATATTATTGAGTAATTGTTTTTCTTGCATTATTTATTGGATTTGATTCTGCTTAACATTGGATAAGCATGGTGGAAAAATATAAACCTACACTCTGAATTACAAATAAGGGCAATTAAACAAATGTTTATGGCAAGGCTCGCACTGGTCCCGTAAGGTGTGCGTGCGGCGTGCATCGGCGTGTCTGGCGCGTGTCGTGCTTGGGCGATCTGGGGGAGATGCGAGGGGGGGAGTGCGGGGGCCGGGCGGGCGCGT
>LD688983.1:18586-58299 GCA_003118335.3 Papilio memnon | reverse complement strand
AAACTCGATGAGGGGTTTTTGCTCCAAAAATTGCCTACTTCAGAGATCAATTAAACATAGCCTTGCCAGGCTAGGATTAGGCAACCCGGTTACAACATGTTTAAATAAATGTCCTCTTTCACGTAATGTAGGTTTCATCAGGAAAACAAATGAGTGTAGGTCATCACTAGTCTTGTATCTCTGACTACATCAAATGTAATAAATTATCTTAGCGGATGCTATTTTATGCTTTGGAGCATGCTACGTGAACTAACCGTGGTTTTCCACTGCCGTAACATGGTATATTTCCCGTTCTCTGTGGAAAAACTGGCATACGAATATGTTTTGTATTTGTACAAATATCGTACGATTGTGAGAACCCACGATAATACTCATCTCTTTCAATTATTTCATAATATAAAACACAGTGGTACCATTTAACTGTAATCTGTTAAGACTGCATAAAACACAATCAAGCTTCCAAGTTCATTGTAAGTTTTGATTAACACGGCAAAGCCCGAGGATTCTATTGTTCGTTCATTTAAGAATGGAAAACTTTCATTTAAAACTTTCGTCCAACAAGCAAACTTTTAACAGCTTCGTTCCATTAAAAAAGTTTCTTCGTTACGTTAACACTTTGAGCTTATATCTTCTCAAGTAAAAACAATTTTTCTGCTATAAACTGTCCTATGAAAGGTCCGTCTTATACATCTCGTGGCCCTTTCATATTTACCTAATTCATTAAATATTATATTAGTGAATATTCAGTGCCAGCTAAGACAAGCGCTAAAACCACAGTTACTTCGTAATAGTCAAAAATCACATCATAAAATAGAAACATTTACCACCATTACAGGCAATGGTAGTTTATTTTTCCGTTCAATAGCCGTGATTTTACCTTTTAACATCGTCAAAGTGCATTGATTTTGCCAAATCTACAATCTGTTTGTGACGTGTAGATTAAAACAATAGCTGACGTCTTCCAAAACAACGTCATTCGCCCCCGCTGTGCTAAAGAATAATCGTGGATCATTGACCATCTAATTGAACGGGGAATGCCAGTCTACGTAGTCATCCATTTGTTCTACTAGATATTAATTACATCACATGTTTTAAATAACATTCAATGCTAATTCATTCATTGGTATACATCATAACAAGATTAAAATAGTGTTGTAATTCATTCATTCGTTCTTCTTTGTAACATCGCATAATACTGGTAGGTACCAGATACCATACTTCTTTTCTACATATAGGTTTTTATATTTAGATCCACCGTGTTTTTATCGTAGTTATTACAATAAAATAGGTTTTGACATAGGCTCACCTTGCCCCATTTGAGACCTTTGTTCTCGATATCTGTGAGAAAATGATTTTTTGGCTATTCCAATGTTTGAATGAAAGCAATAGGTATGGATGTAATGTATATTATGGAAATCTGCACCGAATGGCAAGAAGACTGGATGATAGTATCGAGTTTTGTACACGTTTGATTTTGTATGCTTTTGTAACGTAAAAAATTGAACATGTTGAGTCAGCTCGGTGCGTTGCGGCGACTGGCTGCTGAAATTCTGGCCGATTCCGCTTGTCAATCCATGTCACAATCTGTGAAGCTCTCCCACGGTCGACGTGTGAACGCACGTGTGTGTGCCTGTGTGTGCGTGTATGTGTTTATTGTGATTCTCCAAATCCGCATTACGTACAGCGCACTCGGTTATTATTAGAATAACCTTATTTTAGAGGCTGGATGAAAACGGCTTTACGTATCACAAGCGTAAAATACTCGTATTTACGAAACCGCAAGCTGTTTACCTATAGCCTCTTAGGCATTATTTTCACATGTTGCGTGAACTGCTCTGCATAATCGTATAGATCGCAAAAACATAACATGCGCTTTGTTTCCATTGTTATATTTATAACAATAATTATTGTTGCGAATTAAACGATTTATTTAGTTTTTGTATAATCCTCTATTTTCATAACTCTGACATAACAATAAAATACATCTCTATAGCAACCAGTTTTATCAAAGACTAATACAATATATACATGTGTCATAATTTAAGAAATATAACTCCAAAGATTAATAAACGTAACACTATTATAAATGTTTATTGTGAATAATTCTACTAACAATGAATGCTTTCAAAATATTTTGCATAATTTACAATACTCAACTCGTGTCATTTAACAAAGTCTTGTAGACAGCTTTGCCAATCACCACGTAAATTGATTCAAACCCTTATCACTTTCTTCGGACTGGTTTCCATCACCACATGGTAAAGCCTACATGACAACTGTGGTTTTTTAATCATTTTCTCACTTTCTTTTTTAGTGTTGATATTCAAATAAATACGCAATCTCGCTTTGTCATCGGTTGTTTAAAACCGCTGCCGGTTGATATGGTTCCGCATCTCCGTATTGCTGCAATAAATCGCAAAAGATTTTATTACGGCACGCGCGAATTTATATATAGATGAATAATTGGATTCGCCGTTTGAGATTCTGGAATATAACTTTGTATTGATATACATCAAAGTATAATAACAATATGATGAAACTTCTTTATTTCGTTCAGCCCGCTTCACAAATCCAGTTTTAACTGAAAATTTGGATTGTAATGGATTGTACAGTCCGACTAATCAGTTAAAACTGAAGGTGTGTGAAGGACTTGTCATTAATCTGATGGTTAACAAGATCAAGTTTCCGTTCACGAAAAATTATTTAGCTAAGCGAAACTTTCATTTCGCTCATAAATTTAAGCAACTTATATTTTCTAAAATAAATTATACTAGCTGTTGCTCGCGACTTCGCCCGCGTGAATTTATAAAATATAGCCTATGTTACTCAGAGATAAATTACCTTTCTAACGGTGAAAGAATTTTTAAAATCGGCTAAGTAGTTTTTGAGTTATTTCAATACATACAAAAATACAAAAATACAAATATTTCCTCTTTATAATATTAGTATAGATAATACTATTGTACAGAAGTGACAATTCGAAAAAATACAAATAATATTTAGATACTTTCTACAATCGCAATTTTCTTTTCTGTCTGTTACTGATAAATTAACAAAGAGATATGAAATAAGCTATTTTGAATTATTTTTTAATTTATTTGCACAAATCTTTTATATAACGATTCAAAAGGCGATTCGTACTTCTCGACGGCGATAAAAATAAATAATCTGTGAGGGAAGAGCTAGTTTTAACAAAGTTTTATAAAAGGCTGCATTCAAAAATGTTAAAGCAGATTGTTTCTTTTATTTTGCAAAATTCCTTTGCGGCCGGCGGCGGTATCGCCGGCGTCTTGCAAACAACTACCCCTTTTTCACTTTAAGATAAAAAAGAAGCTTGAATGAAGCAATTTAGTGAAAACTACAGTACTTTGAACTTCTCTTGAACTGTAATGTTTTAACTTAGACAATTTTGAATGTTACTAGAGTAACCATTTATTGCAAATATTTAAAAAACATTAAATATTATAATACTTTAATACATATTTTTGTTACTTAGATAAATAGTTGCTTACTATTAAGGTGGAAATTCACATGCCAGTAAAATGGGGTAGTAGCTGGCATGCCAACTACTGCGATGTGCCTGCTTGTGACAAATGCGTTTACACACGCCAGTAAAATGACAACGATAACGTATGAGACGAGATCTCTCAATGTCAAGCTTGGAGTGTCAAGCTATCCAAGCTAGGAGGTATTCCACTGTACTGGCATACAAGATAGCGTTCACACATGCCTGTAGTTGGCACATGCCAATAGCTAGCATGCTGGCGTGCGCTACCGACATATGCCAGTAGCTGTACTGGTATGTGTAACCCCGGCCATACTCTGCACTTTGTGTAACACAAGCAGAAGGTCGAGTCATATTCGAAAATTCGTTTACTAAAAGTCTCATTACAAAATCATGTTCAATAGTTATAAATGTAAATAATAATATAATGTATAAAGTTATCCTTCTAATGCTTAAAAAATAAAAAGCTTAATAACGTAAAGTCATCGTTGATTTTGATTTAATAAGTTAAAGTGCTTTAAAAATACACATCCATTACTTAGTAAGAAATTGAATCAGAAATGCGAAGTCGCGTTGACTGGTACCACTTAGGAATTTTCCTTTGCTAACATGCTCAGAATTATAATGTTACGTTGAAAAGAAGAAAGTTAATGGAAATCATAAAAGTGACAAGTTATTCAGTCGTCGTTTCAGCTTCGTTACTTATTTTACGCAAAAATAAAGTGGACATGGCAAATCACTTAGCGCTAATCGTTGAAGAGTCAGCGTTATTAAAAGATTAATGGATTTAGAGTAATCGCGACAACGAAAACTCGTTACCGGAGAGAAATTTTGGAGAGTCCTCGAGTAGCGAGCGTTGAGCACGTTCAGGCTCTCACCGCTGGGCAAGAGCGCGCGCGCCGCCCGCCGCCCGTCGTCCGCCGCCCGCCGCTCCTACACTCCTACACCCGACGTGGTTGTTATCTACAAGCATCTACGTATTGGGATTGACACTTGTCGCTGCTTCTTATCTTCTTAAGATCCATCAAACTTTTGAGTATACAACTTGTTTTTTTCTTGTTTAAACATCTTGACAATAAATACTAAAAGTGTTGAATTACTGACCTTATTACTAAGGAAGGAATAGTATGTAAAGTAGGGATGATAAGATATGATAAGATCTTGCATTAAAAATATTAATTCTTCTAGTGTTTTGAACTTAGGACACTACTCGTACTAACAATCACTAGTAAACTTTTACATCAGGTGGTTTAATTTGACATTTTGTGTTCTATTTGACAGATATAATCCTTTTTTTAATGATTATTTTTGTTACATATACGTATACTGAGTCCACTTGACGTTTCTTTTGTGCATTAATAGTTTTATAGTCGAATGAATAACAACGTTTTGTTGTTTTGTTTCAGGTCATTACCGAAATTATACAACCCAGAGGAGGAACAGAATCGACCACCCCAGGGGGGAGTGGTGACGTTCGAGCCGATCCAACACGATCACGATTATTGCGAAAGGATCGTAATAAACGTAAGTTCCGCTTTAAAATTTTACCATTACATATCCAGCCGGAATTAAAAATTATTGTAACTATAATCGATAAAACAAACGGGGTACTGGCAAATAATTAGTTACATATGGTCCACTAGCGTAGATTTCCTATTTTCACTTTTTAAAAATTCCAAAACCGTTCGTAGCACACTTTGCTTGTGAAAAATATACCATTAACAGACACGCAATGTATATGAGACAATAGTTCGACATCGCTACGGTAGCTCATACCATAAATAGTACCGATTAAGTTTGTCAGTTCGTGTGCGAAGTATTTAAAGCGCTTAAAGCGGAGGTGTTTACTCGCTGCATTCGCCAACTGTTAAAGTATCTCAGAGTTACCATTCATAGCATGGATAAGGCACGTTCAATAGGTATCCGGAGTATACATTGTTTATGGAAGTTATCGTCGCAGCAACTAATAGTTCCTCTAAATTAGTTTCACATATAATGCAGAATGTGGTGGTCTTATAGGTACTTTAAATTCGATTTGTTAACGATTTAGTGTTAAGCTAAAATGGGTAAAACATAAAGTAGGACATGTAACATTAATAAAATCGGCGTGGCAAGGCAGTAAATAGCGTAACAGGTTTATTAGCAGTTTAACTCATAGTAGGGGCATGTAGCGCGTTCGAACTTTACAAGATCCGTTGTAAAGTCGTAACCATAAATTCGGAGCGATTTCATTTCACGCTCCTTGCAAATTGCATTGGGCTGGTGTTGGGCGCTTGCAAGCCACACACGTTGGGGTTTCCATTACGGACCTGACCTTAATGTTATTTAAGATAACATTCGTCACATAAAACCTAACGTGTGTGGCCTACATTACTGTACAAACGCAATCTCTTGACATGACATGAAATCGAGAAGTATTATATAACTAGCTATCGCCCGCGACTCCGTCCGCGTGGAATTAAAAAAGTGAGTAGCCTATGTGTTCTTCTAAGCTATCCTCTACATCTATACCAAATTTCATCGAAATCCGTTCAGCAGTTTAGGCTACAAACTCTAACAAACATCCATCCATCCATCCATCCATCCATCTAAACTTTCTCATTTATAATATTGGTATGATTTACAAAATCGTCCTATTAAGATTTGTACTTTAAAAAAAATATTTTCAAATTGTATCGAGATGAAAAAACTTTGTAAAATACTATTTAGGTCGTCAACATTTTTACAAAATTGCATTATTTCTGAGTTATTAAAAAGTATTTCGGATTACTTCAAACGATTCATCCGCGCATATTTTTAAATCGAAGAATTTAATTTTAAAACATCATACTCGTAAATGAAATAAGTGTAAACAAATTTTGAATTTAATGTTTATAAAGTGTATCCGTAACTGTCGAATTAATGTTTTATTAATAAAGAAAAGATTTCGTTTGTGTGATAAATAAAATAAATGCATGACAAAAAATGTCTGCAATTTTATTGACAGACTCGAACAAAGACGTGGCCATTTATTTGACAGCAGCAAGTTCATAATTTACAAAATTGTAGAGACCTTATGTACGACATGAGGCTAGTGGACGAGGCCAAGGACAACGTGAGCACTAGGACGACGGGAAGTAGTTTCAAACCAGAGGTGGAAGCAGGAGCGGGCACGGGAGAGAGTACACGAGCGGTCGCGAGACGAAGCGATTGTGTGCGTAATCGCGTGCGAGCCACGTTACGATGTGTCGGCATGCGTACACGTCTTTCCACGGAGCGTAATAAAACTTTAAAGGCAGGAACCATTCGCGGTCGGATTTACGGCGTCATGCTCCTGCTATAGCTATATTAATGTAAATCAATGTTTGTATGTTGGTCGCTTGTGCGTTCATGGAAAGATTTTAATAATGTTCTGAGCTTCTGAGGATGAACTTGGTTGGTGCCATGCAAAATTAAAAAATAAGAATAATTATTTCATCTTTTATAGAACGTTTTACCTGTGGTACAGTATTAGATTTTTATTTTGATATAGGTTATTAAATCTTTTCTTAAAGTCGTTGATTCGGTGTTTGGTGTTCGATGTTCGGGTGCACTACACACCTCGGCCGCCCTTGGTGAACACACAATAAAATGTATTTTTGGAGCGATCCATTGCCAACCGCAGAGCAACATCCGCGCCGAAAGAAATTGACCGAGAACCACCGCTGATCTTGCGGGTCCTAAATTTAATTTATACATCGGTTGCAGGCCTTTAACTCTCAAGCTATTGGGATAACAAGACTTAGACAAACTGCGGATTCTATAACCTTCAGTTGCAAGTTAAGATTTATCGTATTACAATTAAAACTAAATTGTAAGGAACAGATAATTCATTTATTAATGTGGTCGACATAAATTATTACGTGAAATTTAAAAAATTCGCACTGACGCAATAGTGGAAAATGAACCCGAGATTCAACACAATTTTTCGACGTCATCTAACTAGGTCAGGTATTGCAAATGTTTTATAGTATACGTGGTCGCGTTGCCGCGCTTGCCGCGCTTGCCGCGCTTTCGCTTCTTCTATCGTCACAAAATTCTTTTATCGTCGTCCTTTCTAAAAATACTAATTTGCTCAATAAAAATTACATTTTTTTAATAGTTAAGTCCATACCAGAGAAATGCGTTGGTAATTTAATTTAACTTGTAGAAACATTTTCTCAGCACTTGATGTTATTATATTCCGTCCGGTCCTCTAGTTACATTCACGCTCCTTGCAAATACAAGGAATGGTGAATCGACAAATGGAAACCTTCGCGTGTGAACGTCAAACTAATTATTTCTAGTGCAACAAACTTTGACATGACCATACCATACCATTTATCAACACTTTGAACTTTAAAATTGAAAGGCCTTATAAATTGGGCATCAATTGTTGACGTCAATGACCTTTGTAGTTTAGTGCTGCAGCTTTAAATAATTGCCAGTATACTTCGAATAGGTTACGAAAACATTTATTACTTAAACTTCAGTCAGTTTGAAAAGGTGAGACGTTCCAAGGCTATTATGTGGCTTATGTTTTGAAAATTTAATGTACCCATAATGATTCTTACAAATTCATATTTACGGATCTTTATTGGTAAATGCTTTACGACCAATTAAATAGTTGAGTTTAGGCCATGCTTGCACTCCTGTCTTTTTAGCAAAAATTCGAGTGAAAGATAGCTCATTGTGTGAATGCGGACTGGATGAAGGATCGGTGGATCACACCTTTTTTACTTGCCCCAAAAGAACTACATCCTTTATGGATATGCTTCCCAATTGCATCCCCCGTCCCATTAACTTTAAAACTCTTTTAATCTATGTAAATACCCCTTTTGTATACATCCTATGTGACTATCTTAACACAAATAATATTAGATTATAAGTTGTACGTCCAATAACCTACTAACGATATGTAAATGTTTTGTGTTCGTCCTTTTTTTAGGTAGATCAACAGGTTTTCATTAGATTTTATATTTAGACCGCTTGTACACTTACGAACATCTCCATAAGCGTTTTGTTGCTAGTCTCTTCCAAATTAGTATAAAACCACAAACACTCGACTTTGGCCCAATCCGCTGAGGGAGAGCCATAAACAAGAAATAGAATAGAATAGAATAGTTGAGTTGAGTAGACGCTGAATTGTTTTATTCTAGATTTAAATTTGCTAATCAACAATAATAGACCCAACTCTTAACTGATAATTGTTAGAGAAATTAAATTAGAAATCGCTTGATTAGAAGAAAGTTTCGCAGTTATGGATTTGCCACAAATGATCATGTTAGAATCGTTTTTGTTTCTAGAAGTTTTCTGATTCCCAGCCAACAAATACCGAAGAGTTTCCGTTTTACATTCTTCCGCACAAAAAGGAATTGCTAAAATTAGTATGTTGCCTTATGCTCTGTACGTTAGATAAACATCTAATAAACAAGATACAAAGCGAGCAATTTGATTAACGTCTGTAGGTCCCCGAATAAATAAATTGTTTGGAAAGACTTTATTTTACACCGACTTCTGTCTTAAAAGTGGATTTTAATGTATCATTATATCGAAAGCAATGTGAACACATAGAGCAATTATGTTTTTTTTTGTGTAAAGGTGACGTATGTGCCATTAGTGAATGAGTGTTCCACCGCCCTCGGCGCCACCTGTTGCCGCGCGGCCCTGACTCGGAGTCATGAAGAATTTATTGTCGGCCGGTGGCCGTTGCATGTGGCTCCTCGTATTTCTCCGCCGCCTCTATAAATCGTGCTAAAAAGCAATAGCTTTGTTATACATTACCGTACTTTTCCTCGTGTTTACTTTTCATCGCTAGTATTTTCTAAAGGTCGTTAGCATATGTGAAATTCATTTCCTATACCTTTTTTTTCATGCTCATCTTTCGCGGGCAACTATTTTTGTAATTTGACGAGTACCTCACCGACACTGGCTGGTCGGCGTTTTAGATCGCGGTTGAACTTTTGCCAATCATACAAATCACAAAACATGAGTAAAAAATGCTTGTTTCGTTTCTTTCTCACGAAAATTGCAAGTAAATCAAAGAATAACAACACTAAGATGTTTTCTAATAAATTGACTACTAGAAACGATGAACTTCTATGGTATGTCCCAAATGAGATCATAACTCATATATCCCTTAACCCTAAAACGTTCCATATGAACTCACAATCACAACAAAAAAAATATATCCCCAAAGATTATATTGGAAATTTTCACGACACTGACAGAAGAAGCAAGTGAATTAATATACTTACCGTGAGGACTTTAAACAAATTCCCCACTTGAAATGCTGTAAAGCTTTCTGAGAGGCTTGACACGAGTACACCACTTTCGCCAAGCAGCCGTTCAAAGTTGACATTACGGTCGCTTAACTTGAATAGGCGTGGCGTGGACTTCGGTAGCTCGTTAGCGTAGCGTAGCTCTGCGCGCAGTCTCGGCCTCCTAAATGTCTTAATGTGTCGATGAATGGCCGTCACCGTGCGTAGTAAAACGCTATCACGCAAAGATAAACATATACGAATTTTATTTTACTTTGTTGACAAACGTAGGGAGGATTAATTCATCCAACACTTATACAACTCAATGATATTTCATATACCGGATGAATCATTCTTTTATTAGCAAAATCATTAAAGCAACCGATCAAAAGGCTTGGATTGGAACAGTTATTAACAACTTTAAAATAAAATTTATTACGGATTTATTAACTTAACTTACGTTATGGTAAAACACGTGTAATATGTACCACGATTTACGAGTATGTAATGTATCATAAGTAAGTACTTACTTCTGCTTCAATGGCTCTGAAAAAATGTTTTGGATGGAATAATTAATGAAAAGACGTATAATTTCTGGTCAGGGTTACATACACTCTCTTTTATGTTTAACAGACATTCGACATTAGAATCAACATACGTTTTCTGTTTCAATAATACAGTTTCTCGAATGTGACGCACAAGATCAAATTATCCAGGCCTATTTCTATGATTCATTCGTATTAAAACGTCAATCAAAATGTTTGAAAGTATATTAAAAATATATGGACATCTAGTGCCAGGGATTTTTAATCAAACGTTTGGTTATTCAGCTGCGGCTGGCAAAAAAAAACGGCGCAAAATAATGTTAATGCGCTGCGCTGACAGGTGACAAGTCACAACGCACAGGCGCGCAGACGGCGACGCGAACGTTTCTATCATAGATGTTAAAAACATCTCCAAGGCCGGCCACTGCGCCGCTTAACATGTTGTATTGACTTGCCTATTGGACTAATATATCGTCGTATCCACTATCAATCGGTTCGAGTTTACTCAGAGTTTGCTATAAAAAGTCCATTATGTTTTTTTATTTATATTTACATGTGTGTTTTAAATGAACTTTGCCCAAAAGAAAAAAACAATTAGATCTCTGCGGAATTAATTCTGCACACCAAAATAAATAGTGCAAGATTACATATTTTTCACTATATTGTTCGCAGGTCAGCGGCCTTAAGTTCGAAACACAACTACGCACCCTCAACCAATTCCCCGAAACTCTTCTCGGGGACCCTACGAGACGCATACGATACTTTGACCCCTTAAGGTAAATCACAACCCACAAGTCATATTTGCGATCTTTTACTAGGAAAAATTGTTTATACAATAAATAGAGTTGGTACTATCAACAAGCAATATTTGCATTGTTCTAGGAACGAATACTTCTTCGACAGAAACAGACCATCTTTCGACGCCATTCTGTATTACTATCAAAGTGGAGGTCGCTTGCGACGTCCCGTAAATGTACCCCTGGACGTGTTCTCTGAAGAAATCAAATTCTACGAACTTGGTGAACAGGCTACCAACAAATTCCGGTAAAATTCTTTATTAACACACTCTGACAGATGCAATGCATTAAAAGTTCTTAAACATGATTTATAATTTGTTCTGTGCATTCTAGGGAGGACGAAGGATTCATCAAGGAGGAGGAGAAGCCCCTGCCCGCCAATGAGCGCCAGCGCAAAATCTGGCTGCTCTTCGAGTACCCCGAGAGCTCCCAGGCGGCGCGAGTTGTGGCTATCATCTCTGTTTTCGTGATCCTTCTCTCCATTGTCATCTTCTGCCTGGAGACCCTGCCGGAGTTCAAGCACTACAAAGTCTTCAACACCACCACCAACGGCACCAAGATCGAAGAGGACGAAGTGCCCGATATCACCGATCCCTTCTTCCTCATCGAGACGTTGTGCATAATTTGGTTTACTTTCGAGTTGATAGTGCGCTTCCTAGCTTGTCCCAACAAATTTAATTTCTTCAGAGACGTCATGAATATAATAGATATCATCGCTATTATCCCCTACTTCATCACCCTTGCTACTGTCGTTGCCGAAGAAGAGGACACCTTAAACTTGCCACGGGCGCCCGTCTCACCACAAGACAAGTCCACCAATCAAGCTATGAGTCTCGCAATACTCCGTGTGATTCGCCTGGTGCGAGTCTTCAGGATCTTCAAGCTGTCTCGCCACTCCAAGGGTCTTCAGATCCTTGGACGGACTCTCAAGGCATCTATGCGGGAACTCGGACTTCTAATATTCTTCTTGTTCATCGGTAAGTACAGAAATTACATTAACGCTACATTTACGCCAGACGTCAATATGGGATGGATTGAAAAAAAGTTTTTTTAACCAAATACAACAATATACCTATGTACGTTAATCGCATAAGATTATTTTTATTATGATAACTGTACATTAGTTTTGTAGTTATGTGTTAAAAAAATCATGGAAAGCTACATGACACGCAATATGTAAGTTTATTACAACTCTAGTAAAAATAGAAATAGGCCAATCATAAAAAATCGTGAAACGTTTGTTCGTCAACAGCTATTCAATCATATTAAGGTACATGTCGAGTTATTTTATTCAAGTTTATCAACATACGAGTATATACAATTACAACAAAGTAACTTTGTTGGGAAAGGTAAAGACTATTGATCACATTTTTTTGGATAATTCGCAGCAGCATCAAAATAGCGGCAGATACGCACCACTGGCGAAACACTATAAAACCTTATTCAGATTAATTATTTTGAAAGAAATAAAAGATAAACCCATATCTTTATTAAAACCATCTACACCGTTTTACTGTATTAAATTCACCTTACTTTTTTGAACCAAAGGTATTTCACACGTGCTCTATAAGTCCAACTTATTCCAATGTTCAACAACGTAGTAATAGATTTCAATCGTAACACCAGTTAAACTAATGAAGGATCCACGGAGAAGACATCGGTGCGGGGCGAAGCGGCTGACATCCACAAGGCGCTGCTGGTACAATACGTACATTACGCGCAACGTACTTTATTTTTTCAGGGGTGGTTGTGTTCAGCAGCGCCGTATTTTTCGCGGACAAAGACTGCCCCGATACAAACTTTTCCTCAATCCCCGATGCCTTTTGGTGGGCAGTAATAACGATGACCACCGTCGGCTACGGCGATATGAGGTAACCGGCGCGCGACCACCCCGCGCCCGTCGCAATCGCTCCCCTCCATCGTATCTCCCTCTGTATTCTCCGTTGATGTGCTTGTTCTTAAAGGTGTGGTGCTGTTTTCCTCCGCGGTGTACTTCGCTGAAGCCGGAAGCGAGAACAGCTTCTTCAAATCCATACCAGATGCGTTTTGGTGGGCGGTGGTGACTATGACGACCGTAGGATACGGAGACATGACGTATGATTCACCGACTTTACCCCAAATTTCTTAACCGCCTTCTCGTCATTTCATATTCTCCTACAATTTTCCATCGGCATTTTAACACGGTTCTTATTTTCTTTTCGCCATTTCGTACAACTCCATTTGCTTTATTTTAATTTACTCGTCGGTTCGCTTAGAACTTACTGTTACATCTTATTTACACTCTTTTACGAAATTATTATTGCACGTTTACAAATGATTGTTATTGTATTATTTGTTTTAATTCGATCTTTTTTATATCATTCTTTCGAAACCACATTCAATTTTACATGGAAGCAGTATTGTAAAAGTTTACGGTGATAAATAGATAACTCTGGTTGCCATAAATATTCACCAGATGTCGTCGGTGTGACAATCGCCCTTTCCAAAGCGTATTTGAGCCAATATGAATAGCTTTAAATGTTTCAAGCACACTTTAACTGTGATTGTCCTTTTTTAAAATCAGATCTAAAGCTGATGGGGAGAATCGAGTTGAGGTGGTCCTGTCTATGTACCTCAAGGGAATGTTCCTTTTGTGTTTGTAATTGTAATCCTCTGTTACGCTTTTGCTACGATTTATGTCCGTGTTACCACCCATGTTATAGTTGTTGTAAATGTTAAACACGTAGTTTATCGAAAATGGTGACCATAATTTCTACGTGCTCCGGATATTTTCAAATTAAATATTTGAACTTATTTTGCTTGCATCATCTTTTTGTACTCCGTGATCTGTACATTATTCCAACTGTTTGTTTCTGTCTTTTTTTATTTGGAATGCCCTATCAGAACCTCTGCCGACCTAGTTATTAGGATCTATGGTAAATTTTACACGATCATGCTACTATGTAAAATTGATGTTCTATTTTTATCACTGCTTGTTCCTCGTTGCATCTCGATCACTTGCTTACACCATTTTCGATAGAGAAATTATTTCACTTCCATGTTGTTACCATGTTAGTGGTGAAGTGGTGCATGATTAAGTTTTAAGTTTGATAGTTTAAATCGTATTTTCTTCAATAATATTAATTAAGTCTTGTCACAAGTTACATGTGTGACGTGGTTCGAGGTTTCGGAATAGGAGGCGAAATTTTGATTTTTACGACAGTGTTTCGCTGCTCATGTGTTGTGACAATGACTTCTTCTATAATTATAACATCAGTGCTAGCGATAAACTCAATTGCTGAGCGATAAGGATATAAAGTTACTGATCACATGTAACATGCTGGCGTGTGTGAAAGATGAGGTATGATATTGTATTGCTTGCGATAAAACGCGAATGGTCAACCTTTTTAAATTTTGTACATTTGTTGTTACGAATCCAATAAATTTTAATAAAATGAAGGAATGAAAAGAGAGGAGGACGATAAAGGTATGTACGATCGAAAAGCATGTTCATCGCAGAAGGATTTAACCCCCATTCGCAATTAATATTCTCAGTGATAAGTATCAAATCAAGATTGTATTGGCGGTAAATTTCCCGTTTTACAATATTTTTTTATTATACCAGGCCTGTTGGTGTGTGGGGCAAGATCGTGGGGTCGCTGTGTGCGATCGCTGGCGTACTCACCATTGCGCTGCCCGTTCCAGTCATCGTGTCCAACTTCAATTACTTCTATCACCGGGAGACTGATCAAGAGGAAATGCAGTCTCAAAACTTCAACCATGTCACCAGCTGCCCCTATTTGCCTGGTACTATGGGGGAGCCTTACCTGAGTACGTATACGTCGTCATAAACATTTTGATGCTGAATTTCTTTGCATCAAAAAAGTTGGCAAAAATTGCAATAAACGTGCTTATTTATTGGCATTATTTGATTTAATTTTTTAAACTTTATTAGAAGTAATTTTGATTCAGCTTTACACTTTTTTAGTATTGTTCCTAATTTATTGTTTCTAGTGTAACGTTTTATTTAATAATACCTGTGTAATGCTTATTATTTCAGTTTGCATGATTAGTTTTTTCTTTTACGTTTATTTTTTTTTTTGGGTAATTTCAGGTGGGAAGGATGAAGACCAGGATGAAGTGTACTGTGATCATTGACTGTATGCCAGTGTCGTTCTGTTACTTAGTAATGCGGACTTAAACTAATCGACAGAGACGATCATTGTGATATTATGGTTTAAGAAGCTAAATAGTGCAGTTTTGATGTAAATAGTAGTTTAAGTAATGTAAAAATGAGTCAATACTGTTAATTCATTGCTGTCTTGTTCGGCATTTGAACAACAGTAGAAGCGTTTTGTTTACGTTATCGGGTAATACTTAACATTTGCTCTATGATTGACCAGTGATATTATACTTGACGTCAAGTGTATGCATAAGTTTAGTTCGAGTGTCGCTTTACCTGACAATTTCCACGTGTGTTCCAATCGGTTTTTATTCTGTAAATATTATGTATATCTCTACTCGAACCCCATATTTGCTTCTGGTTTGACTTTTATTTTCTGCGATAAAATAAAAGATGCAACTTAAAGCAGCATTCCTCAAAGAATGTTATTTGTTTAATTTTAAACATTTTACCAAAACCCATCTATCATTAAATTGATTGGACATTTAAAAATAATGCTTTATTAATAGCTAATTACATATTCAGATTCTTGCAAAGTTAGTTTTGATAAATTAGAATATTACAAGAAATAGTATCAATTTTAAAGATTAATAAACGACGTTATTGTTTTGCTAATGAACAATAATTTTAAAATACTTACTTTTTAGAGTTACAGTCGAAAGTGTCACATTATTTTAAATTAGATTTGTTATTGAAAAATTTCTGAGAGGTAATTTCAAAGTAAAATGCGGATAAAATCTTATGAAATGAAACCCGACATGTAATATTTAACACCTTGCGACACGGCTGATCGTGTAAGGTGAAGCCTTTGAAATGTTCAAGCTTTATTTAAATCTACGAACTCCTGCAGATTTACGTAATAGTGGATGGAACACTATCTTAGATCGAGGTCGGTATTACGTGTAACGGATGTATGCTATGAACTATATCCGGTTGCAAATGTTAACGAGGCAACTGATATACTGCTGGTCAGCATCAGGTCAGCGTGGGAAGTTCTCTTCATTCGTCAGTTTGTTGCCAAAAATGCAAAATTAACGTATGCCTCTTTATTTGTTTTTTATTTCTTTTGGCATTTTTCTACCATCTTTGCACTTGGAGCTTTGTAAGTAATTCACAATATTCTTTTAATTTCTTGCATATTTTGTTTATTGTTCAATGTCGATGTTAGCTCTAATAGCTTCAAATTAAAATCACCTATATAGTACAATAATTCAGTGAAAATTGAAGCGATGCGATAGCGAATGTAAATTGTTGTACGTTACAAACTACAATAATTTGATATGCCTCATATGGATCGCATGTTTTATTACTTAGATTTCATATTTGCGTTTATTATTAATTATACTTTGTATTACTGCAATCTGTAAGTTCGCTGTCACATCGTAGTTGGCTCTCTGTAGCGCTGTTATGAGGGCTACATGTCGGTGGGGCGTGTAGTTTCAGGGCCGATCCAAAAGAAGTCCTCGGTGAGTGACGAGTCATCTTCGGACACGACGGAGCTGGACGAGAGCGCGCTGGTGGCGGACTCGCAGCTGGAGGAGAACTTGACGCGGCTGCGTGAGGAGGAGCGCCTGCTGCTCGAGCAGCAAGCCGCCATGGAGGCCGGCAACAACGACGACATCGCTGCCCTCGAAAACCAGGACGCCCTACGCTATAACCAGGTAATAAATACGAGTACACATACAATTATATCAAGTTGGGTCTGACTATACTAGGTACATTTATTAAAATATTATTCGAGTGTACAATGCACTATTTCACAGTCAGAATGTTAGCAGTCAATTCGCTTAAATAGAGATTAATGACATGACTTAAAACTAAGTACCTCGGATTAGGATTTAGATAAAGCATACTGGAGTTATAATTTTAATTAATAATAACAGCGTTAATAATAAAAAGTAATTTTAATGAATAAAAAAACACATAAAGCAATTTCATAAGCTACGGGTATAACACTAATATATTTGTACTTTTATAGCTGCAACAGCTGCAAGTGCAGAAAAAGCAGAAGGCGCAGGCGCAGTGGCTGGCGCGGCAGCAGTCGCAGGCACAAGGCCAGGCTGCGGGCCAGTCTACGGGCCAGGCTGCGGGCCAAGTGCAGACTCAGGCAGCTGAGCGCTCGCTCGGCGCCAGGCCCCGCGACAACCGCGACACTCGCGACACTCGCGACATCTGCGAGTACCGCGAATGCCGCGAGCTGCGCGAGGGCCCGCGCCGCCGCGCCACGTGCAATGTGCGCGTCAACAACCTGCACGCCGCCGCCGCTGCCCCCGACGCCATCGAGACAGATGTCTGACCATTAGGTAAGCAGACCATTAGGTAACCCTACACACACCTACAACATTATCAATCATAGAACTCGAAGTTATTACTATTATAGTTATACTAATATTTAATCAAATACATATGCAACTAATATCATCTAAGGCATTATTTAACAAAAAACTTATTTCAGGAATATCCAGGGAATATTTATAATATTTGCCAAAATAACAAAAACATGTTTCTACTCTAATCTATATCTATACTAATATAATAAAGCGTAAACCCACACTACCTCGTGGCGTAGGATGTCAGCAATCACAGTATATTTTTATTTCAGAATAATTATTTCTTTATTAAAAAGCCCTACACTTACAACACGCTTTAGGCTATATTTTCTCACGCTATAACGCAGGGGGTAAATAAATTGGAAAAAACCTTCATGTAGGACAGGGACCATAAACTACAAGCTACCAACATTAAGGAAGCAAGGTTTGCAGTTGAGAATTTGACAAATGTAAACAAAAAAGTAATGTTTTATAATTTCATGCGGATGAAGAAAAATATGTTTAACTTAATACCCCCCCCCCACACACACACACACTCAGCAAAAGACGTTATTTAATTCCTATCATTCGATTTTACTTTTTATTCATCCACTCAAGTTCAAATACATTTATAAAATCTTCAGCAACTGTATAGACTAACATTATCATACGAACAACCTCCATTCATACCAGAACACGGCTTTCGATCGCTGTTTTAAATGAGAGCTGATCCAGCAATACATCTAAGCTTCCCATCTTAACACAACCTTTGTGCTGGGAGCATTTAGCAACATTTCTAGCCGGGTACCTTCATTGAACATTAAGTTGCTATCAAGTCGATCATCAAGGTAATCTGTCACACGTATTTCATATTATGTAAAAAGATTGGTACCATGAACATTCACTTATTTTCCTGATGCCTGAAAGCGTCAATCCATATATCATCGAATCCATTTTTACAGTTTGATTTGTAGAGAAGATGGCCTATTTTAAAATACGTAAACATAAATATTCTAATGAAGTAAAAGCATTAAATTATTATAGTATAACAAAAATGAGGATTCAGTAGACTTTTCTAATTATTCACCATGGTATCATTTCGAATCATTTGTTAATACATGTTCCCAATATTAATGCATTTTTTATTTGTTTATTAGTTTCTGTTCAAATCCATCATTACTCGGGACATTAGAGGAGTAAGTCAAAACGATTATTAAGAATGCATGTCCCCTTGTGGTGTTGTTTCACATAGATCCATAGAACAAGACTGCTGTGATTTTTGTGAAACGTCAGGCGCGAGAGCCGCCCGCCTCGCTGACAAAATTTTGTAACTAACGACTGACCTGAACAATCTAGTCAGCACAATCAATTGGCAAACATAGACGACCGGGCCTGCGGGCTCTCGTACGATCCTGACCTCAGCTCAATGTTATCCGAATAACTTATGAATTAGTGTGTCCTTCAGTAAACTCTTTCATATTCCTGTCATGAAAACGTCTATTAAAACTTATCATTGGCTAATGGGAACTAGGAAATCGTTAGTAAATTGATAGCTTTAAAATTATTAGAATTATTGTATTCGATTGTGTGTATGTGTAATAAAATAGACGTTTTCATCAATACCAATAATTGCTAACCTCCGACGAAACAAACGTTAGTACAGCTAATTGATTATTTATATTCATTAAATTCATCTATTTGTCTTTATTAAACTCATCTATCTACCTTTTGAACAGATATGAACTATTATCAAATGATTTCAATCGTCGGAGGTTGATACACTACATAGTATTTTCGATGTGTCTTTTCTTGATGTTACCTGGTCGTTGAACCTTTAGCCATTGTGTGCCCGTCCTATTCAATCACAATACATTCACAAAATCCTTCAAATCAAAGAATAACATTGACATTTACATATTACCAGAATTGAAATATCTCATTTATTTACCAAAAATTTTATTCCTTCCAAATTTAAATTGATATCGTTTCAATAATTTGAAAATGATACTGGTCGTAAAAAGGCGATCCTCCCGTTTGGAGGGTAGCCTTTGGCAACATCACCGTTTGGCAATTGGTCTCCAACTGAACCACCTCAAGCAGGAACTTTGTGTCTATCTGATGACAAAAGCATGCACCCGAAAACTCGCATGATTTACATTTAGTTAATCACAGGCTCTTAGAGGTACGTCTATGCTTGCGTATTACTCGAGTTCGACAGAATTACAATACTGAAAAGATTAAAGTATCTTCTGGTATCTATAGCACACGAGATCAATGTATAACTTGCATATATAAATAAATTATGAAAAGCCTAACTTTCTCCTACAAAGTAGAAAAAACTAATAAGGTCCACTGAACACGAATAGCTCCAAGCGGTCGAGTGGCAACTTCAAGTAGTCGGCGTGCTGCCGGCAATATTTCTTACCAGCGACAATGCTGCCGACAGCATACCGACAGCTTGACGCTGTTCGTGTACAGCTGCAGTAAGAATTCTGGCGTACTCGAAATAGTATAAATAAGTAATTTATGGCGTACCGACTGATGTCATCGTTGTACCGTCCTTCGTCCTACGTCCTACGTCCGCTGCCGCGCGAGGATGTGGCAGGCTGCGCATGGCTTGCGTCCCCGCTCGGTGTCTCTCCCGCCCGTGTAGTCTATGTATGATTGTTGTTGATCTATTGGTATTTGTCGCAACGCATTACATCCTATGTTTAGTAATTGTTCGCAATGTACAAAAACTATTTAGAAAGGAAAAAATTATATGTGTAAATTACCTTGTCACACAGTAGACTAAACTAAAATATATAATTACATATCACAAGTTTCAATGAATAACATTCGTTTCTATTATGAGCAACTGTCATATAAATTGACATTCATTATTAATTTATTGAAGCAAAATAATATTATTCAGTTCATATTATATGATATTAACAGTCTAGCAATTATTATTATAATTGACGTAAAAAACACCGAATGAAATAATAGAAAGCGGTGTTTAGTCTATCTTGTTTCCTTGTGATAATTTAATGTATGTAGGCGCAGACGGAGGGGCCTGCGTTCGGAGATGATATGTTAAGAGTGCTACAACACCGTGCATGATGTGTTCACAGAGAAAGCGGGCCGGCGCGAGGGCGCGCACGAGCTCGTTGAGCTGCAGGAGCCGGCGCTGTTGGTGTGGCGAGGCCGGATGGCGGCGCGATCGCCTCGCTCCCCGCCCGCCTGCCGTGTCTAAACTTTACGCTCTGGAATATACGTTCGGCGCTCGTGAGCGGCTTTCGGCTAAACTGTCAGTCATGCAGACCCAATTAACCCGTTAGGCGCGCGTGAGTTGGTATACCCAACTAACCCATCAGACGTGCGTTAGTTGCAATACTCAGCTAACCCCTCTGACGTATATAAGTTGCCGTACCCAACTGACCCGTTAGGCGAGCGTGAGTTGGTGTACTTAGCTAACCCGTCTGACGTGTGTAAGTTGCTGTACCCAACTGACCCGTTAGGCGAGCGTGAGTTGGTGTACTTAGCTAACCCGTCTGACGTTTGTATTTAGCCGTTTTGTTGCTCGCATGCAGCTCGCCCGCTTCCTCGCAGCGCCGTACTAGCCCTCAGTGTACCCGTGGACTAATATGTACATGTGATTCATTACTTGGAACAATGGTTTAAGTACATGTTATAAATAATAATGGAATATGATATTAGCGTCAGTTTTTAAAAATACTGTGAAATTTCTTTAAAAAGCTTTTCGGCAGGTTATAAAAATTGTAAATATATAAATATATGTATACAGTCTGCTTATGTATTGCTTTAAAACACTTTCTGCATTTTACCACAAACGTTAACTTAGAAAAAATTAAACAACATTAAATGGAAATAGGCCTAGTTAATCATTTGTTCGTTAGTTTTCAAAATAATCACGTGTAATAGACTAATATTTTAAATGTAAAAGTATATTACAATATGATATACGGAAGACGCAAGGCTGCGCGACGGTAAACGCAGCAGCTATCGCCCCGCGTCAGCAAGCAAGCTACGCCCTGGCGTGGGCGCGTCGAACCTCTATTACGACAAATTGAACACGGATTAACCACTACACGCCGACAATGGGAAGATAAATGCGGCGCTGCTAGCGGTACACTGTCTTGCATATTTTGCAAACAGTGCACTAGTATTGTCCTACTGAAATTACAGATACATTTGATTCGCAACATTGCTGAGCGATTATTCATATACTTGCACGCGATGCTCTAATTCGCTTATGCGGTTCCAAAAGAGCGCCCTACCGAAGTGGCCCAACCTGAACCGCACAACTTGTGCAGTAGCTATCTGTTGCTCAGAATGTATCTGACTTTCAGTTCCGAGCCTGACGCGGTATGTACCGCATTCAAACACTTACAATGTTACACAGGCTCGGAAAATAACATCGTAGTTATAAGTACTTATGTTGTATGTTGTAAAATATCTTTATGTATCAATATTCAGTAATATACACAAAGTTAAATGTAGCAGCCTCGGATCTAGCGCAAACGCTAGAACTGTTCGTAGGTAGTCCGTAAACATCGATGTTGTCCATCTGTTTATAAATGTTTATATGTTATCATTAAGCAAAGTATGTACGGTTGTGAGTCATCTAGGCCAGCGACAGAATTGAGTAAGACAAGAGATCGCATACTGAAATTAAAAGACTGAAGTAATACTTATGCACAGCACACGAGTACAATCGTTGTCAGAAGTGTAAGCGTAGAGGGTGCACGCAATATCACTGCGCCCCAGCCACCGCCGGCCTCGGGGTGCCACCTTCTCAGTCACCACCACCAGTCGAATGCATGTTGAGCTGTCGCTGAAACAAAGAACTGTGTTTATTAACTTTTAAAATTATCTTAGAGACATATCCAGTAAGACGTGATTTAAATGTTATATTTGTTGTTAAATGTTCGGTGTTCTTAGTGTAATATGATTGTGTTTGAAGTCTTGTGCTTTAGTTTTAGCTCGCATCACTCGGAGTCTCGACGTGTCAATTCATTACAATGAGGTTCTAAGTGATCGGCTAAAGTTGCAGTGCACGACCTGGAATGACAAATGTCGCGACGGTAACATATGACGGGGAATTATGTAGGGCTATATACACACAGCATTGCTCAAAACGGATCTTTTTGATTTATCTTTTATATTTTGTACTTTACCTTAATTGACGTAACTAAATCAAAATACAGACATTAGACCAAATCTTTACCTCGCAAATATTTAAATCAGACTTATTCCAATAGGAATCAATTCTTAAATTTGATTCAACCGAGAAATAAAACTTGACTCCTTTTCGCATCGCAGCCAGCATAAGCCGGACACGCTTTATAGCTCCAATTACAAGCGTTTGTCTTTTTAGAAATATTTTTTATCATTTTATTAAATAAATAACTTTTTATATTTAAGTGGCATTAACGCGTTAAGTTCATATTTTCGTACACATTTTGCCAACATTGGTTCAAAGGTCCGTCCAACAGCGCACGCATATAGTTTTAAAATCAATATGTACATTGGAAGTGTAAAGCTTCCATGCTAATATTTCACCGCATTAGGGCTCGGCCACCCGAAGCCCAGACAGCCGACACTCCATTTGCCCTCATAATTGTGACCCGATTTCGTGGAGAGGACTGAATCGTAGATTTATTTCAATGTATCAATCGGTGTTAGTTGTTACAATACATTCGAAATAATTGTCATCATATCATTAATACACATTTCATAGCGTATAACATTTAGGTAAAAAGACATTATATTTATCTCATATATGTAAATTAGAGTAGGACAGTAGTTACTAATTAATGTAGACTAAATTCTCTTTTTATTTGTGTTTCATGCGGATTCTATTACGAAATAGAGAAGCGTGGCAAAGTAAATAGATGTAACTATATTTATAATACGTGTCAAAATGTTTTTCATAAAAAGTATGATTAGTCACAATTGTGATTAAGATATGTACATATAGCCGTCTTCGTCAGGCCGCTCGGACATATTCTGACACCGGGTTGACGAAGGGCAGCGGCATCGGGCAGGGTGTCGTGTAGAGGATGGCAGCGGATGAGCTACAGCCAACGGTGGCATCCTAAGCCCCAGTCAGCAAGAGGGGTTACTGCCTTGGTGACAAATTATATTGACACCATTTTGTCTGTACCACATTTTAGATACATCTATTTAAATTGCGCAAATATCTTTAAACATTCCTTATTGATTATTGATGTTCAATATATATGTGTACTTTACTATGTAGTTTAATGTCAATGGTATTTAATGGTTATTATTGGAAGTAATGCACGTTTTACGTGTGCCCAAGTTAACGCACTCTAAAGTTGTCTATACAACAAATTTTGTCAAACAACAATTACATAGATTCGTTATTATAATACGGCCAGGTAAAATGAGCATTATTTTTTCAATTACTGATGTTATTGTGGGACAAATAATATCAAAATCCGAAGTGCAATATCATATTAGAATCGATCTCGAATATGGTATACATCAGTTGTTCTCAAAGTGGACTGGACCTCCAGGGGTTCAGAGAAGACACGGTGAGGGTGTATGATGGCGGAAAGTTGATGCTAAACCAGTGAAATTTTTAAAGGGATCTATTAGAAAACAATTGGGCTTCGTTGATATACATGAAGTTTTCACTGATCAATCACTTTATTTGTACCACAATAATTATTCTGAAATTGAAATTAGAAACAGGTATCCGAGGCTGTTGCAGTAAACCGTTAATTAATTTGATGTCATATTATAATCGTAGTGAATTCATGTGGTGTTTGTTGTTTTAAATCAAGTGGGTCCCGATGACTTAGCGAAAATGCAACAATCAATGCCTTCTTCAAACCTTTCTAAGTAATTGAACATAGCCGGTATGTACTCGTATTTACTTAGTAGATTGTTGTCGACACTTTAAATTTTGCTTATTACTTCTTTATTTTCCTAACAAAAGGAATACAAACATTTAATAGTTTTGGTATCTAACATATCGTTATGATGTAAATTAAAAATATCGATAAGAGAGGTCATAAGATCCAGCTGTATAGCAAGCACTGAATTAAAAAAAATAGCAAATGCCACTAGATTTCTCAATAAATTTCAATAAAGAGCACGGTTATGCTTCGGCTTCGATGAAATAGACATGAGATATTTAGAATTAATCGTGAATTACTCATGTTGGCCAAAATTGTAGGTACGCCGTATACGCGTTTAAGGCGGATTATGATTTTCACTCAGTATTATTAGTTGATATTGCATGAAACTTTACGTCTGTCTTAAAAAGGTAAGTCATCAAGGACCCCGTTGTAATATTAAACGATCTCTAATTATCACTACACTTGAAACACATGAAGACGCTGTAAAACACAGCGAATATGAATAAACAGGCTATCGATTCGCTTGTAGATTTGCTAAATAAATAAAGATCTTTGTGCATCGAAAAATGTTTAACAACTTGTTACTATCAAGTTTCCACAAGTCATGGGATATCATGTTAAAAGTGTAGTGGGAATTATTAGATTTAGTAATAACAATATATGTAACTGTGTAATCATGTAGCCAGCTAATCTTCTAAGAGAATCTTGTTTTGAGTTTTTATTCTTTAGTGTTTCTTTGATAAACTTGCCATTATATACCACATAGTTTATGTTAATGGAAACACATACTTCTATTCGAGTAATATTTTGTAGTTAGGGTGGAGTTGGCAAAAAATTAATATGTAAAGTCTGACGATATTACTTTTGACTTATCGGCTATATATAATATGGTCTTTAGGATCAACAGTAACTGTGTAAATTTAATTTGTCTCACGATGTATAGTTAGGTGATATTTGCAGACGTTATTGGCAGATGCTGTGTAGCGTACGTTTATCCACTTTGTTTTGTTTGCGAGTGCACGACTCGGAGACCGCGGGGGGAGCACGATCGAATGAATTACGAAACGCAAGTGGGATCAGCATCTTGTATTTAAATAAAAAAGAAGCTTCACTCGATATAATTATTATTAAACAGCTTACTACCATTATTCGATTACATTTTTTTATTATAAACTAAACAGTAAAATACAATAAAAGCGTTAATTCGCTTTTTTACAAAAAGTTCCGTGAATTTTGATAATAGGTATAATTTTTCGTTATCACTTGTCCCCTCTCCGTCCAGGTAAAAGCGTGTTCATAATATATTTGAATATAAACACAAAATTCACTTTTATTCTATAAAGCATCTATTAAGTGATTAAATATATCTTCCTATAATAATAATTAAATTTTAAAGAATGTAAATCTACTTATAAAGAATCATTGAAGTTTTTGGCAATGACGTCATACGGTGCAGCGCGACGCGAGGCGTGCTCCCGTTTGGGTCATGAAACAATCTTATCCAATTTAATCGTGCTGGATACGCTGAAATTTGCTAAAACGAGCTTAGGCATTTGCATTCAAATTAACATATTCGAATTTTAAACAATTTACTTATAATTTAGGATAAAGGGCTGAGGTTCAATGGACCTCTGCCTTCCATCGTCATTATGCGTAACTTTTAAATAAGATTTTTAATGATAAGAGCTTTTCGAATAGTATACTTAAAGATGAGGTCTTATGAAATCACCTAAATTTTGCAGCATATTTTACTGATATCCATCCAATATTGATAGATGTTAAATGTATTGGTCGAAGGCGTATCTAACTCGTATAGAATATAATATCGTATATATATATTACAAGTTTTTTTATAAAATGATGTACTGATCCCATTATTGCGTCAATCTTGCCGATAGACAATAACTGTTATACATAACTGTTCATTACTATCAACGTATTTAAAATAATCAATGAGATCGGCAAGACCAAACAAAGAACGTTAAAAAACTATGCAGGTTTGTGATTACATTTTGAAATAGCGAAATTAACGACAAACAAGCAAGTTGTAATCAAAAATATTCACAAGAGATTCAATATAATAATAGTCACCTGTGTCAAAAAATATCCTTTGGCAAATCCTGTTAATATTTCAACAAGTCAAAGTAAATCAGAAACTTTACATAGTTGAATTTTAATGTCTTTCGGAATTCATCGAATCGTGCATCCTCGATATCGTCAAGACATAGCATATGATAATGATCGTAACATAACTTTGTAACGAAACATAGTTTTAAATTTGATTTGCTTATAAAAATTTGTCAAGCAAGGAGCGGCAGTAACCGTGAGTTCCCATTATTGTAACACATGTTAAAATCATAGACATCCCAGTAATTCTCTTGGGACAAAGCATACATTATTCATTAATCATTACTCATTACAAATGGAGACAATAGTATGCTTCTGTAAAGGTGTTTCAACAATGGAAATCCTTGAGTTACTTACAACACATTTGACTGGATCCCCAATTCCGAATACCATATGTCGGTGACCACCGTTGACAAATGTGTAATACTTGATTAGTATCTCAAATCAAAAACATTGAAGGATTGGGGAAAGTAACGTGTCCATTTCGTTATTACGAAAAATGTATGTATTATGACACCTTCGGTCAAAGTTAATATCAGTCCTTATAACCCCGTAAAACCTCCATCAAAGAACCAACAAATAACTGGAGGTTCCCTAAAACAGGTGAATGAAAATTGTAGTTGAATAACTCTGCGGTGCAAATTAACTACTATTTTGCGATAGGATCTGTAAATACACTAAAGCCTGCTCCTTGCTTATAAATATTCTATTTTATTTCAACATGGTGTAACACGTCACATAATTTCATTGTACATCCACCTAAGTAACCGGTGGTTTCCAATGCCGACACATTCACACAGAAACTGAGACAATGATATATTTTGTTTGAATGTTTCTGCAAGAAAATCTCACGGTTATTAATGTGACGATCAAATATTGTAAACAAAATATGTACTGAATAATTGTGATTATTTTATAAATATAATTTACAGTTGATTATTATAATTTATATAATTATATTGTGTTTAGGTATATTCGATGCATTACAACACTGAATAACGATAGCTGCAACACTGGCAACATTTTGAAGTGCGATTTTTGAGCGCCGCCAGTTTTAGATTAAAGTCTTGTAAGCGATATCAGGTTGTGATGTACCACTATAACTAATGCTTTTGTCACTTGTACTTCTACACCTGTAATGCTTTAATTTTTATTTGATTTCTCTTTCAAATTGTAAATCAATATTGTAAAATATTTCAATAAAGTGACTTTGATGTTTCATTGTGTGTTTTATTATATCTCCTCTAATTTAATAAACCACCTAGATTAAAGATTTAACTACGACTTCCTCTGACCACTGTCGTAACTCGTAACATCAATTAAACTCCGATACTCTTGAAGATCATGATGTTATAAACTCAAGCAATGTTTTATTACAAGAGTTATAGCAATGGAAACTAACATTTTCACTAAACTCTAAAACTTAATTGTTCTAAAACAATACAATTTCATTACATCGATATATATAATAATTTGATAGATGTATAATTTTTTACAAAATCAAACATAAAAATTGTGCCTTACGACCACGCAATAACGTCGTAAACCATTTTGCACTAAACACTTGTCTCTTTTTATTGAACGTTACAACTGCAAAACGTGAGGTTCGAAATATATTTAATGTAAAATTGAGTTTAATCCTTGGAAATAAACCATGAACACTTTCCAACGGCCACAAAAGATATATATTTGGGGATGCATGCGATCGCTTGTCAATCAAGGACATTACTGATATTGTTTCGTTCGCGCTAATAAACAGCGAGGCAAGTGTGAAAGGGACAGATACAATACTTCAATTCCATCCTTGCCTTCTTTTGGTGGCTCCACTTTTTAAGGCTTATCTACCAAATCATAACCGATGTTTCATGTCCCATTTTATCTCTAAATTCTTACAAACTGAAGAGCCTTATAATCGTTAAAGCAAAACTGTTACGACAAACGTTTATAACTTAATTGACATTTGTGTGGTAGAAAAAATACACGGTTATGTATATTTTTTTTTATTTAATCAAATTTCAAAACTAAAGGCCGTTTTTGAATATTTTTATTTGTACATTCCCTGAGAACAATGCTATAAAACTTAGCGAATATTTTAAAAAATAAAATTTTGTACAAATTTAAAAAAATTACTTATTTTCACCTACGAAAAATATGATGCGACTGAGAATGTATCACGCAATTATTAAATACAATAATGATTACATGTACTGATTAAACCTAAGTACTCCATTTATAGGGATTTAAAATTATCGTTTCAAGTTTAAAAAATAAATATGGAAGCCCATATGAACAGCCGTTAAACATAAAAAAAAAATTACACCCATTTAAGCTAATCCAATAAAGTAAAACATTTTACTCAGCATGAAAATGTTATTGTTTTCATAATCATATTTCTAGTTAAAATGATTCTGTTCGACAATTATATTATCGGGCCCTATACTAAATGTATTCAAGTGTAAACATCAATTAAACTACGTACAAGGATATCTGACCTGGTGACTGAGATGCTGTAAAGTGCAAGTCTGTCAGAAAATGTATAAAATCATAGACAATAATATAAAAGAGAAAATGTCATGTCACACAAATTAATCTTTGTGCCTATCAATTATGCCCACCGGGTCAAATAACTTTGTCGTTCTCATGGAGGTAATAAGTACTACGTACGACAGGAGGGTGCTCTTTCTGTACCTCTTGCAGTTAAAATAAAGAAAATAAAACCTTATGCTACGGGCGTAAGAGTCTTGTTGCACGCAAAATAAAATTGAAGGCGAGTGAGAGGGCTACAAGTGTATGATGTTTCCCTTTCCACCAGTAACTTTGAGTTGCCAGATATCAATCCTTTCGTTATTTGTAGAAAAATAGGCGATTGATTTAATGTAATGCAGTAAAAATATTTACTTTCAAAATGTTTCTAAATATTAATAATAATTTATTACCGACATGTTAAAGCAATATTATTTGTTTGAAATTCGAACACCTGAACTGACAACACCGCATGACATCGCCGAGTCAGACTTCAGTGGCGGCGTTTTTGAAATCCGTAATATTTTTACAATTTCCTTGTTAAAATGGTGAGAACTTGTGTCGGTGAGGCTTGCGGAAGTGAGTATTATCCTGATTGTGGTTTATTTTTTCATAGGTAATAAATCGTTTTTGGCTTAATTTGTTATGAAGAATTACGGGGACCATGCAAGACTATCTAATCCAAGAAATCCTGAGAATGATTGAGAGAATCATTAACCAAATTTTACTGGATTATCGATTTCAAAATTTCAATTATTTTTTACACAAAAAGTAAGAACTCTCAAACGATATGTATTACTTCTTAATCTCTCTCAAACTAGCGATTTGCATTTTAAAAAAAAGGTGAGGGGGCCAACTTCACGGAGGTGTCCGTCTGCATATCGTGTCCCACAAGTACCACTAGGTCAGTAGTATATGACACGTGTGTATAAAGGAAACAAAAACGGGAAATGTATAGTGCCGCATAAAGCAAGTTTATTATTAACACCTTTGATTAAAATCCATCTGAAGCATGATCTGCTGACGTTAGGTCACGAACATTTTTTTATAATTATTGTCCTAAAATCATATTTCAATATGGTCACCATGACCAGAGATGGAAAAATGATCCAGTTATTGAGGTCTCGCTCGGCTTCAATTTTTCGACAAGAGCTCTATCCTGTTCTAGTAATACATCCATGGTCGTTCTATATAAGAAAATGACATATGAAATTATGACGAAGTCTAGTTTTACAGTCACCATTAAGTCAGTAATACTTGTCGCACAATAACAGTAATTCTGTTATCATTTTTTTTTAACTTTTTAAGACACATGCGAACACTCATTTTTTATACACATATTTTACAATATTCTTAAGATATAAAATCTATGACATGCAAAATACTTGTTTTTTTTTATTTTACGTAGGTAAAATTTTTCAAAGAAAAGAAAAAAGAGAATTATACCTTCACAATTTAGATGTAACAAAGAGTTTGTTCTATTTACAATGTTCAATGTTTAAAATTACTCAAGAGGCTCAAAACAAACATTATCAAGACAGATTACAAACTGTAATCCGTTTAAAACATAACATAAAATACAAGATCCAATGATGACAATTATCAAAGCGGAATCCTTGTAATTAAAGATTTTTCTCAATAAAGTCAGCTATACAATAAATAATTGTTAGTCTAAAACTACACTGCACTGACACTTATATTTTAGTCGTCTCTTACATTCTCTATGACAAAAAAGAGACGACACTATGTGAAAACTCACAATTAAATGAACAAACAACTCCATCATATAAGTGTTACTAAATCAACTACAGATTTAAAAATATATTAAAATACAGTACACAATTTTATGTACGATTATAAAAGTGGCTAAAAGCAGTGATTGCGTCACAAAATAACCGATAAATTAAAAAGGCTAAAGTATATAAAAGTCTCATAAAAATGATTTAGGAAGATACAGCAAAACTATGCATATGAATAGACAAATTATTTTTATGTGTAAACCCCTAGACACCTTCAGTATTAACTAAACAGTATAACTGTGCGATGTTTAACAGTACAGTATAAATAACAGTTAAATTTGATCTACACACACTTTTAACTGATCAATTCGAATTTACAGTTAAAATTGAAGGTGTGTAGCGGTTTCATTATCCGCGATAGCGAACTGCAACGCGAAACATAGTAACTGCCGCACTCACAGTAAAGTATCGATCAAAAGAGTTCTTTAGTGTACATTTAGTTATTATTAAACTGCGAGTGCGGCAATAAAACAAGAAAACGAAAAGCAAAGTAAACACAGTTTCCATAATAGATTTCGCATAGTAACCTAACCAAATTGACAGCATCGCTTCGGTTTCGGTTCGCTTTCGCGGCTGTAGCTGTAGGTTTCAACTGCAATGATACGTTTATTGGCAGCCATATCTTTCGTTCTCTTACAAAACCCACAGACGTCAATACTAGTATCAATGCAGTCGAAACAACTTGTTTCGTTGTGTTTCGGGTTATAAATTCGCGATAGGTGGTTTTAATTCAAAAATAGCTGCGAGCGCTAGATGATCAGAGCCGTAAACGTGGTTAGGTAGCGGACCTAACTCCATACATTCCGCATCTGTCGGCAAACGGAGGCGTTCCAAAAGTCTCAACGTACTGCAACGACTGCAATAGATGTAAACTACGTTAATATACACTTTACCATACATACTCTAATAAAAAAACACCTCTATGTGAACCGTGTGTTCATGTGAATTGTGAACCTGTGATTAAAGCTTTGACATTATAACTTAAAGTTTTCATTAAAAAATATTAATCATCATCATCTCCCCTAACTTATCCTACTCTCGTAGGTCGCGCCAATTTTCGTCCTCCAAATAACTCTAATCATCCTTCATCTCAGTCATTACAAAATACTATAATACAACAATAATTTTGAGTAGTCAACCATACCTAAAGTATATATAGTCAACGGTGAGCCAGAAGTCCTGGAAGGTGGTGGCCTCCGGCGTGCCATCAGGTTTGTGCTGGCCGTACACTGAGATGAGACTCAGAGGATGCGTCAGCTCGCCGCTGTTGAACATCGCACCGTACTGTTCACTACCGTCGGAAGACTTCGCCTGGGGTAAGTAGTCCTTACCGTGCTCGGAATTAAAAATCTGCAAACAAACACAAATAAATATCATGATATCCCTATTATTCCACAACATCAATATGGAGGACGAAAACCTGCTGAGTCTATCATCTTTCATAGCAGTAGTCATTAGTAAATATGTGATATTTTAATCAATACCTAGCTTCTAGTTGAGACTTAGTTTGACACTGATGCAAACCGTGGCACCAGAAAAATAAGTCAAGCACTAAGCATCTATTTTAACTAACCAAGCAGCTTTAAGTGTAATCGACGACTAAGTCACATGGAAATCACCCTCTGCCTACCCTCCTGGGTTAGGAGGCTTACTATTATGATAAATGCAAAAATTTATAATAGATGAGTGGACAATTTTAAGAGTAACTCCAAAATTGTTACAGTATCTGAATATTTGGCACAGAGATAGATTACCTTCTGGAAGAGTGCCCCAGGCTACTTGTGAACATATTTTATGTTCCTCTCGGACAAAGATAGAAAAAAAAACTATTTTATTAGGCTACCTTTAACATACTGGTGTCAGCAGTGATGCCTCTCTGTCGACCCAAATACACGGAAAGATGTTGACAATTGTCTGTCACACCTATTCTACTCCAATCAGAATCATCTCGGAATGGAGCGGCGCTGAAAAAAAAATAGTTAATAAACTAGTAATTATTACAGTGTAGTCGTGTTTTCATACAGATCTACGTTATGTTATAACTAGCTTTCGCCCGCGACGCCGTCCGCGTGGCATTAAAAAAAACAAATGTGGGTAGCCAATGTGTTCTTCCAGACTATTCTCTACATCTATACCGAATTTCATCGAAATCCGTTCAGCCGTTTAGGCTACAAACTCAAACAAACATCCATCCATCCATCTAAACTTTCGCATTTATAATATTAGTATGAAGTATGATAGTAAACATTTACTAAATATAGATTGTTAAATATAAACATAAACCTTACCAAACATGTCCTCTTCCTAGTAATTGTACGATGGCGCTGTTCGGTGGTGAATTCAAATCGCCAGTCAGTATTATCGGGTAGTATCCAGCTCTGAAAAGTATTGTGAATTATTATTGAAAATAACTGGTGAAAATATAAATACATAAACATGACGAGTTTTATAGTAAAGAATTCGCATAACATAAGAAACAGTCGCGGTGTATAGCTTTATTCTACACAAAAGCATAGACAGTCGCAATTAACATGTATTTCATAAATTTGCCTGGGCAATTTAAAACATCACTTATATAAGTAACCAACTGGCGTACTCAGAGTCGGTAATTGGCCTCCCTTAGTGTATTATTAGTATGAGAAGTCGATACTAAAGCACTCTTACAGTGGCAAAAAACGTCCCTGAGTTCAACAGTAAGTACTGTAACATATAATTAATATTGACTCACAGAAAATAATGTTCGTAAAATCAATTGAAATGTATTCGGCGACTCACTGCTTGCCGTCGTTATAGTACGCGAAGCGATCTATTTCAGCGAGGAACAGTTGAATCTGAGCTAGACGTAGGTCTGTCCTCTTGGGGTGGTACTGGAGGTGCGTTGTCGCGATGACGAAGGGTGCGGGAGCGGCGCGGGGGTTGCGCGGGACAAGGCGCAGAGCAATGCCCACATTGTCACGGTTCAACATCGGCAGATCCGGCTGGTAAAACTCCACCTATACATCCGTTACAATACCTGTATTTATTATTATAGTAGTAGACAAATACAGACTGATGATAATCATTAAAATACTATTGTAATCTATGTAAGCTTGTCACTAATATTGCCAGAGGAAGCTAATGTTTAACAAAAAACTTATATCAAAATATAAATTTAGTTACTATACGATACCTAGGATATATCTACTTTTTAAATCGAATGTACAAACTGTAATAGTCAGACTGTTTGCTGTGAGTTATAAAATCATAAACTTTTTATTTGTAAAACACATACGGTGAAGTCAGAGAAGATAATTCAAGGTTCAAGTCTTCGCAATATACAATTCTTTTAATATACCCAATCTAAGCAAAATTTATCAAAAATCCTATCTTTCAATATCAATTTTGGCCCATGTTGGCGAATCAAATATGTTAATATTGTATGAACACGTGTGCTTGACAAAATAAAAGAATGTCCAAATCTTTATCAGACAATTTTGAAGATCAGCGCCTCGTGCCTTCAGTCTAACAATAGAGGGCCTTCGAAACAGTTCAGGATAGTGTGGTACACGTGTAGACATGTAATGATTCATACAAAATTAAAATTTATTCAAAGATTGTTCTCTTTTGGGACTACTGATCGAATATGTAATAGCATAGATAGTTATTTCATCTTTGAAGATTTCGACAACTCGTGGAGTACATAATTTTTTCAGACAAAGGATAAAATTATTTTAGTTATATAAAATTATACATTATTCTGCAGGATTTTTAAATTATTTTTTTACTACAACACGCTCTATATATCTAAAATCTAATGAGAAGACTTTACCATTCAAGGTATGTTTCGTTATAAATCAACTGCCGGCAAGTTGACAATGGCTGATGACGATTTCCTTGATGTCATTTACAAGTAAACACTTTTTATTCATCCAAACCAAATTGATTGGGTCAGAGTCCAATATATTTACTACAGTATGAAAAAAGTGAAACAAAGGAACAAAATTAAAACGGTAATATCAGCGAAGCGCTGCCGTAGTAAAAGTATGTAACTAATAATATTATAATAACAAAAACTTATTTAGTGAATGTAATCAACGTACTTGATTTTTAGACGCCTTGGTTGTCTGACAAAAAAAACCCCTTTAATTAGACGGGCGATTCCTAAGTATTCGTAGCAAAATTCGTGAATTCGTGAATTTTTATCAAACATGAAATTAACTTACATTAATATAGTCTTCTAGGTGAAACATGGATCGTTTAAAATATATAGCACAGCCATCTTTTCGGTGACCAGTTTTTTGTTTAAAAACACCATAGTAGCCCATCTCCTCGAACTTTGAGTAAAAACTGCCTACGTGTGATGCTTGAACTTCTTGGAGACACAATATCTACAATATGAACTGGACTATAAACAATTGTTACAATCTGCTTCACAATACTTCTATCTCAATCATCATCATCAACACCATCTGAATATACGTCCCTACTGAAGGGCTCGTTTGTGAGTGAGTGAGGAATCTTAATGCTAAATCAAATTGTAACAGATGGTTTCCACAAATGTAATACATATGGTTATCACTTCCATTATTTAAAAGAAGAACAGAGACAACAACATATTTCAATACAACTGTTACGGCAATGGAATTTGATGGGTTGTTTAACAGGACACTTACATCAGGTTGCAGGTGAAGAATCTCGGTGTAAAGCCGTGTTGCACGCGCGTGCCACTTGAGGTCGTGCGGGTAGCATTTCTTGTAGAGATGTGGGTATGACTCCAGTAGACACTGTGCCAGAACATTGTATGACACTACCTTAAACTTAAAACTGTTTCCTGAAACAAAACTTCTGGTAGCTGATTGAATTTATGCTTTTTCAAAAATGAATAAATATAAATTAGCACTTCCACAGGCTTGATAACAAATAAGAAACCGTTTAAAATTTCGTAATAATACAGTTATAAGGCCTCCCCCGTTAATCAGTCATCCTCATCGAACTTACTCCTGCAACCTCAATCAGATCTAGTTCGAGTATATTTTAAATAATGTAGAGTATCATACCATCATAAGTATTAGTCCGCTTTCCAACTGGCTCCCATACTCTAAAATTTGGAGGTATTTCCCTTCGTATATTTCGGTTATCATTGGTTGTGGAGGCCGAGTTATTTAACTGGATCCAAGAATGACTTTCATCTTCCGACAATCTAATAACAATAAATACATAATAAACCGAATGTCTTTTTATTGATTTACATAAAACTTAAAAAATAAATCAATTCCAGTGAATTACGTAGTAGCATTGTGATGAGATAAATAAAAAAACGTTAAACGTTATACCTATTAATATAATAGTTAAATTGCACGTGCATAAGAAAAATATGTAAATATAACATATTAATTAAAACTTACACATCGAACTGTCCCCCGTAACTGACATGGTTAAATGACGGCTGGAATGAATCACCCATTGACTTGACTGTTATTTCCGCATTAGAATTAGTAAATGGCTTCTTGGAGCGAAATCTCTTCCTTTTATTAGCAAGCAGCCGGCACTGTTGGCTGTTGTGAATGAATGGGATGAATGATGATCTCTGATTGTATACAGAACTGCATAACGCGCTTCTACCACTTAGTTGTGAGAAAGCTAGTGAATATAATATTTTGTAAGTTAAATTTTCGCATGTGGGCTTCAAGCATCTGTAAAAACTGTTTGTCAAATTCAGCATATCTTTACAAATGTATAAAATTAAGTTAACATGTTCACTAGTATTTACAACTATTTGATAAATGCCCATTCATGACTAGGTACGAAAATCTTCACTTATCAGTGATCTTATACAGTTCTTTGGATCACATATATTTTGCCCTGTAATGTTCAGTATTGTGAGCTGCAAAGAAAAAAACATTATTGTATTTGTGGTAAGTGAAGAATATAAATATATAAAATATACAAAGAAATGTAATAAATTACACAAATACAATTTAATAAATAAATTAATACATATCATGCAACTAACATTTATCGAAAGCCATGCTAGTAGTAGTCCACTCCAAAGCAGACAGGCACAAGGGCACCACCATTACAATATTGTGATTGCATCAATAAAATATTGATCAAGGACTGGTTTATTTATGACGAAATAATCTGTTTACATAAAAACTTTCAATTATAATAATTTGATCTGTTGAACATTTTATATTCTTCTCGTTTGCTCATATTTCATTGTGATATGACAATAGTATGTTAAGTTTACGCTATGTACGAAAATAACAGATACATTCAATGTAAATCTCTGAAACGGCTGGGCCGATTTCGACCGGACTGTCACTGGAGGGTACCTGACATAGACGGGCAATTATAGGCTACTTTTTTTTTAATTCCGCGCTGTCAAAATGGCGACCTTGATGTGGACGGGACTTTGACTGGAAGGTAGCTGGTAGAAATTAGATGCAGGCTGGAATGTTATAGACGACCATTTTTTTTTAATTCCACGCTAACGAAGTTTGCGAGCGACAGCTAGTCTATACATATAATAAAATTGGAAAGTCTGTTTGTAATATCAAAAGAAAAATTCCCGATTTCAGGAATATGATGTATTTGCGTTGCTGATAACGAAAATCGCGTTTAAAAAATTTTTGTCTGTCTATCTGTCCGCAAGCCGCTTTTGTTCCGGGTAATCACAGAAACGGCTGGGCCCATATCGACCGGACTTTCACTGAAGGATAGCTAACATAGACGGGCATATTATATGCTACTTTCTTATCTTAATATTGTGTACACGAAGTCGCCGGCAATCACTAGAATAATATATAAATAAAGTACCTAAAGTTAATGCCTTCTTTGTTTAGTTACTAAAGTATACATAAATGTTTAGGTGATATTGGTGACTTTAATGTATGGCATAAATCATTTTACGAGTGGTTAAATACAATACACAAAAACGTTTTTTCAAGATTATTAAGTACGGGTTAAATATTTCTACTCTGTTTCCGTATTCCGACGACAAAAACTGATTCGATAAGATGCTGAAGCCAATTAATTTCAATTACTTGAAAATTGATTTGTTTGTGGAGAGTATACTTATCATAGAATTCTACTGCCATGCTATGAACATTCTATTTATTATTCCCATTGTCGCATCAGTCAAATTCTATGGTTGATTTTAAATGGCAAATTGTTAATGAAATGAAAACCATATTTTCATTGTTAACACTTACTAAAGTTAAATTTATCATAAGTCATATTCTTAAGAATACTTCTTCATGTAAATTAACTGTTTGTGATGACATTTTAAAGGCAAGCAAATTTTTTGTATTTTAGAGTTCTTGCTTTGTTTAAGTCAAATTAACGGTTTGTTATGGCAACTGTTTTATGTGAAAGCAAATATAAAATAGGCAACTTGGTTTTTTCCACCACCTCATTAACAATATTTATCAATACTTACATTAGATTTGCATTTACATTAAACTTTGAAAATTTACCTTTGGATTTAACTTATATGTATTATAAAATATACTTATATGTAAATATTTATGAATAGTCTTTGTGTCCAACAAAAAAGACAATTTTTCTCAATATGACTAATTGCATATTGAAATCAAACATATGGCAAACAATAAAGGTCAAAAATTGACAGCACAACAAGGGTATATAAAACTGTTTATGCATGGTTGTGTTCATTGACTTTATACCACCATAAAAATAGAATTGTTAAAATGTTTTAAGCACAAAAGATATGTCATTGTTAATTGATTACAGGTTTGAGTGACATGGCCAGCAAAAGTACCTTCCAGGGATTACATGCAACATAAAGAGGTTGCTGGGATCATTGCTTAGATCTATTTATTATATCTCTACAAGTCAACAAAGCCATACCAATAATGAAGCCAAACAAACCCATAGGAAAATCAATGAAGATAACAATGTAAGTATTATAACATTTAAAACATACCTACTAAATTCATTTAGAAAGATTTAGAATTGGTATAACAAATACTAATTTAATTTGTTGTAGAAAATTACAACTTCATCAAAATTAATTTAGTAAATATACAAATAACATATAGATTATACAATAAACAATTCGCTGCTTAAAATAATGAAAATAAAAGAGATCCACTTTTACTCTAAGATATCCATTTATTGCAATATACAATTTTTATATATAGGAATGTTTATTTTTATGTTATATAACAAATACAAACCACACAATCACTTACACGAGAAACAGTTCATGTACAAGAATAGTAAAGCAGCCCAGATGGAAAAAAAACTAAAAATTGAGTAAACCCAGTCACATTAGCTCATTCTTTCAAAAGGCAACAGAAATACCATGACAACATATATATCTACAAATACATTTGTAATGACCCACCGATCTCTCCTATCGTTGATTTTAACGCCAAACGCCAAGATAATTGCTCTGCCAAGCTCCAAACTATACTACATTAACCACATTTGCTTATTTAACTATTTGATTATTTGATATCATATCATTCATTTGACATTTTCACCATTCGCCAAAGAATAATGAAAGTCAAAGAGCATATAAGTAAGAGTCGGGACTTAGAACAAAAATTGCGTTCTGTCATACTTGTCAAACACAATTTACGTGGCAAGAGTTGCCCGAATAAAAATATTTTATTTCAATGTCACTAAGGTAAAAAACAAAACATAACAACAACAGTGAAGGGCTTCTATTATCGATATCTCGATAACGATATCCATAACTACGTGGTTTCAACAGGTTGGGGCCACTTCTCACACCTCTAACACTGCTATGCCCGTTATCCGTCAACTTTTTCCTGGCAAAGTGATCTC
>LD688982.1:1160882-1172086 GCA_003118335.3 Papilio memnon | reverse complement strand
TTAAACATCTTTAGTATGAATATATAGTCGGCTATCTCACGGCGATTGGAAAGTGGTAAAAGATGATATTGAGGACAAAGATCTAGATAATCCTCAGAGCGATACGGGATTGGTACGTTATTTGGAAATTTAAGTATGAGTAGAGTCGTCCAGCTTTGTTTGAAAAGTTTGCTTGAAAATTACCAAAAATTCTTTTGAATTTCGGGCTTGCCGGTGTATTACGAGTTGCCGCGTGTGGACTCACCGTGCAGCAGGTTGAGCGTGTACCAGATGAACACGCCCTCATCCGAGCCGTCCATGATCTGCACGTCCGCGCCCCCCGCACCTCCCGCACCCCCCGCGCCCCCAGCGTACCCCAGCCTGCAACGCCACGCACTCGCTGCAGTTATGTACAACACATGTGTGTCTCCGTCACAGAAATGGTAACACAGACAGCTTCTATGTATTATAAAGAATATATTATCCTCCAAAATACAAGAAGGCTGTGTTTCGTATTTTAATGAATTGAGCATTATTCTTAATAGGGTAAAAAGGAGTGTATGCTGACCGTGCGACGGCGCGCGCCACGTAGTCCAGCAGGCGCTGCGCCTTGTGCGGCGGCAGCAGGCGCAGGCCGGCCGTGGCGCGCACCAGCAGCGGCGTGCGCGCGCGCTCCGCCGCCGGCGTCAGCCGCCCCGCGCGCCGCACCAGCGCGCACACGCTCTCCGCGCCCTGCACACAGCGCAGTCAGCACACCCCGCCCCGCACCGCCCCGCACCACCCCGCACCGCGCCACGCGGCAACTGTTTACCTTCTCTGGCTCCTCTACATATGAAGACAGGCCCGGTTTCGTTTGCTCGAAATATTCTTCGACCAGGTCCAAGCTGGGCTCGCCGAATACTGTAAATAAGGATTTGTCGCATGAGAGTAGGACGTTGATTTTAATGACGACATCACTCGCCCTTCTAAGCTCCTCCTCCTCCTTCCTTACTTTATATTAAAAAATGGTGAAAGATAAGATGTGTAAGTGCAGTCGACGTGTACCTGCGAAGGGCACGCGGAACTTGTAGGCGAGCACCCTGGTGCCGGAGGAGCCGGCGTCGATGACCACGGCGTAGTGCAGCGCGCTTTCGTAGCCCAGGCTCTTGGCCAGCCCGTCCAACCAGCGCGGCTGCCCCGCCAACAGCCCTGCAATGCCTCGCCCATCTCAGCCGCGCACTCCGCACGCAGCTCACACTGCTCACGCAGCTCACACTGCTCACACAGCTCACACTGCACATGCAGCTCACACAGTGATCGCTCTAGCTATCCATTAACCTCGTTATCATCTCCACCGCGCGACACTTGACACTGCGACATTTGTGTGACATTAGCTAAGTAATCATTTTTGCTTAAATAACCCTCTGAATTACTCGAAGATTCAACGAACGAATTATTTGCTGTAATCCATAGCACCGCAACATCGCGGCGAGCAAAAGTTCTCGCGAACCATAGTATAACATTCAAGTAGTCATTGAATGTTATACGAAAGTTAAGTCCTAATTATATTCAAGCTACTCGATGTGAATAACGAAACTAAATAATGCTTATAGGCGACCAAAGATGCCATCTGGTTATCGCGTGTAGCTCGATCGTTAAAATATAATTTACCAGCAAACAATATGTGCAGCAGTCGGGACGCACTCGACATGTTGAATGCGTCGACGCGAAGGCGATACGCCACAAAAAAACAATAACACTGCAATCGGAACAACAACGGAACAGACGAGGAGGTAGCGCGCGCGCACGGCACCGACTGGCGCACTAGACGTGTGTGAAATCTGACCCGTTGCGCCGTTGATCTGCGGCTCACAACTTAATGCATCTCACGGCTCAACGCGATGCACTATAACTCTGGGAGCCGACGAGCCGCGAATTGCCTGATGACTCGCAACTCACGCAAATCATACTCTAAGCAGGTACAAGTTGAGCCGATCTGCTACACACATGCGAACCGTGAGCTGACGCGATCTGAGCTCTGCTCTGCTCCGCTCGAAGCACATGCGCTGGACCAAACGAGACCCTATTGAAATATTACTTAACGTCTTTCTGATAACAAATAGGACTGCGACATACAATAGTTAGCTTCGAACTGTCCGATGGCCATACATTACGCCGCGCAACGATAAATTTATACAACATTGAAAATAATCCACCAAAAAATGTGATCCTTACCTTAAACTATACCCTGAACCTTATGAGCTGTCAAACTTCTTGTGAAGTGCTCAGATAATTCTTGGCCACATTTCTTTATTCAATTGATTGTTTAATACCAATTCCTAATGGAATTGGACGGCATTTCGTAATTGATCGTATTATGGGATATTTATCAACTTAATAACTCCCCTAGAATTCCAGAACAAGGTGAAACTCTATGCAGCAGAACTGTTTCTGACATTTGCCAGCACAATTTTCGAGCTCGGGGTAATATATCAAGATGGCCCCAAAAATTTAGTTCTTTCACTAGCATGAGTAATTTTAATAAAGATGTAATATAGATTATTTGATAAATAGACATAAAAGTTACCCATGAGGTAAGTGCCACAGAGTGTCACTACAATGAGCAGGATGAAGAATCGCTTGAGACGCCGAGGGCGCTGGAGCGAGATGCTGCGCGAGCTCACTGGACCCACGGAACTGCTATCTTTTAACTGAAAATAAAATGGTTTATGAACTTGAACCGATAACCATCTTCTCATATTGAACAATGTATTTTTTACAGTTTTATGATATAAGATGTCAATTTTACATGGTAATTATTATTTATGGACATTTTTCATTTTGTTTCAGTAGTTTAGTAATCCGTCAGGCAGCGGGACATGTGTGATTGTGATTGAAGTGTATATTCATTTATTTAATTGAACAAGATAATAATCATTTCATAAAATTAATTACATTTGAGTAATTTATTTATTAAGTAAATAAATTTGTTAAACATGTATTAAGTTCATATCTACATGTATTCCATGATAACACTAATGTTTATGCCTTGTTTACACTACACAACACCAGCGCTGGTGATACAAGCGATCCGCCCCAGCACCCCCTTTTTTTTCTAGCTGGGAAAATGCATTTACGCATCCCCCCCGTTACCAGGGGGGGTATGCGGGACTCGCCAGCCATGACGAGAGAATGGCTGGAATACCCACTAAAAACCCAGCGGTGTTCCTTCTGTCCGCCTGTGGCTGGGTCACAGGAACGCTTGCGCAATCTTCCGCGACCCAGCCGGAGCACCCTCCCCAGCATCCCCTGGATGGCATAAACACAACTTCTTTTTCGGACATGACAGATATGACTAGGTACGTAATATTTATATAATGATTAAAATAGTTTTTTTTAGATTCGTATATTAATAGTGTAGTGAATCATTTACTGATCGCAGTAAACTTACCTCTAAGTACCTGTATGTGCTGAACTTTCCCATGTCGGGATGAAAATAACATCACAACCCAGGACAATGTTTGAAATTTTATAATTACCTATTACATTACCTAGCGTTTCACTCGCATTATTACCGTATCTAATTTAATTATTACATTAATCAAGGTTCACGAAACACTTGTTATTTATCATAAATAAAAAATTGGCGTTTTGGGCCATTCATTTCGTTTCCCCTGGGCGGCACGTAAAATGTAAACAATTCTAATTATTATTATCAAAATAAAGTCATAAACCGAGATAATACTCGTTATTAGACAAATCTCCTTTGATTTTACTTTGTAATTTGTATATTTATCCAACAGGTTTAGTTCAGCAGCCGACACCACGACACTAAATGTCAAAATCAAATGTCAGTCACTTCAAACTTCAACTGGAATGACAGTCAAGTCCTAGGACCTGTATAAATGGATAGGCTATTAGGCGCATTTAGGCGTCTGTTTGATTTAATGCTGATGGTGAAGTTCGCACCATACTATAGTGGCACATAATTCTTTTGGCACTCGGCAATTTATGAATGAATTGTATCGAAAATGTGTTACCATTTGTTAACTCAAGAAATTCCCTATTCCCAAGGAGACGCATGTATAATACGTTTAGTTTTGTAATTTTAAAAAATTGCTACAGTAATTGACTTATAATTTTTTTCTGATAGTTGTTTTATTACCTATTTATTTCAAATTGCAGTGACGGGACCATTAGTTGTAACGTGTTTTGTGCAACTGGCAGTATTTCCTTCATAACATAAAATAAACAAGATTTTGGTTTTTAACATACTTATTTACTTACGTAATAAAGAAATTACTGTGTGTACTCAGAAATAAAACAAGAAACTGGCTGTCTCATGATTTTATACCGCATTGTTTCGTTCGGACCACGGGGCATACCACATAGTTTGTAGTGCTTTGATTGTAAATAACAAATAATCATTAAGATTTCTATTGCCTATTCTCTACATAAGCACTAAGTAATACAATTTATATTATGTTAAGGCTATTCCTCCCCTTACTGTCTAAAGAGAGAGCATTGCTAAAAGTTTGCTACAAAAGTTCTTTAATTACAGTTTTCTCACCGACATCCGAAGTCAAGAGTATTTCCTAGTTACATTGTAAGGTACAAGTGCTTCCTTTACAAATTGCTATTTTGTATTAAAAAGCGAAGAATCTTCCTTTAAATGTGGAAAAATTTCCTTGCTGGTAGCCCGAAATGCTCGGTGGCGTCTCCTTGTCAATGTCAAAAAGGTGCCACAATATCTTTGTGGCACTATATCAACACTTGGCCAAGACAAAACAAAAAACAGTTTTTTGTGAAAATTACTAAAGTTACAATACAGCAAGTTTAAGTATAAAATCTGTATAAGGCTAATTAAAACAAAATTAGAAATTGTTAGTATTAAGATACATATTGGCATCAGAAGTTTTACTAAAGTGAATTAAACACATAGAAAAAAACACCTTGTTTCTCGAGGTATAAGGTATAAGTTGATTTAATTATATTTGGCAGTCAACAAAAATCTTTTTGGGTGAAATTAATGCTAATTTTAGTTTATATACACATAAATAGTTTACCTTTCTTTTGCGCAAGTCACTCATTGTATTTTATAACAGGGACAGTAGTTACACATCCAGTTGTCGTCTTAATTATAAATCAAATTGTATCGTTTTTACTTCTCAGTTAGTGATGTTCAACTGCTTCGTCGAACTTGGAGGTTGGAGGTACTGTAGTCAAAAGGAAATTAGTTTAAATCAAACATACTACTACTATACTATATTCCGTAATCTCAAATGTTACTGATCTAACCAGTAACCAGTACGCTATACCTACCACACTTATATGACAGTGATGGCACGTCGTAATAAAAACTAACTTAGAATAGTGATGTGTCACCGTTACTTATTTTATTTATTTGTATGTTAACTGGCAATGTTATGTAATGGTAAAGTTAGTTGAATTGGAAAAAGTAAATTGCACGATTTTAACCAGTTCCAATATTATAAAAGAATAAGTAGTCAATTACCTAAGCAGTTAAATGAAAATAATATAGTAGAAATAATAGAAATAATAATATACATTAATAAAGTAGTGTAGTAAGAACGTCACTAGAACGTCGACCTTGATTGTTGATATGTAGATGTATATTATCTACTGCTACTGCCGCGCGCGCGACTTGCAACTAACAGTGATTTTACACAAATTAACTTAACTATGAGTGTCCAGTACCAGTACCTACTATCTGACAACACGATCATATTATGCAATAACACATCTTAATCGAGGTTTCCGCATGTTGATTGTTTTTGTAACAATGAGATACCAACGCTTGACCATGATCCAATCTGATGTTGAGTGGCCAAATAGACGAAAAACGGTCTGCGCTAGTTTAATAATTTCCTATTCATCATACTGTTAAAGGTGACCAGAAGAATCTGCCGGGCGCTATGCGCGGCGAGGCACTGATCCTGCGGCTGGCGGGGGCGCACCAGCTGCACCGCGCGCCGTCCGCCCGCGAAGCGCCGCCCGCGCGTCTCGGCGTGCGTCACCTGGACGACAAGCTCTTCCATCGCGACCCGTAAATACCTATATCTCTCTCTATTTATGAGTTGCTGTTGATGGTCCTGGAGCGAGATATTAATCAGTTCTATAGGGAATAATTAAGTCGGAGGATGATGTGTTAAGAGGTAGCGGTTTTGTGGGGCGCGCGCTGGCGTGCGGGCGTTGCGGGCGCGCGCTGGCCTCGCCGCACCTGCTAGACCTGCACGTGCAGGAGGAGCACGACTCCTTCTTCGCAGCGCTGGCTGCCTCCAGAGCCTCCGTAAGTGCCGCCTCGTGCACCGCGCGGAGTTACATACGCAAACAATCCGACTCGACCGCAATGGTAATGACCAGCAATCGTTTGTCTAATATGTATAAAATGTCTTTTTCAGTATATCTGCTACATAGAGGAATGCAAGGAGAAGTTTTTGAATCCCGAGGAGCGTTTCAATCATTGTGTTAAAGTACATAAGTTACCAAAAGATTTTCGATTCTATCAAAAACCAAAAATACCAAAGAATAAAAATTACAAAAATGATTCCATGGACGTGGACAACGAGGAAGGAAAACGTAAGTTATTTACGTTGAATAATAGCAAAGTAAAGGCTTTTATGAAAAGTTGCAAAAGAGCAAGTTTGGAAAGTGAGGATAGCGCAATGAGTGTGGACTCTGCTGGACCTGCTCCGTGTGCTAGCGGCCGAGCCAGGGATATGTGCACACGCAAATAGTTGCTAATTAAAAGGAACATAATCAAATAAGATACTGTTTTATTTTGATCCTGTTTTGTTATTTTAGCGAATTCTGATGGCCGCTTGCTTACTATAAAATTAGCAACATCAATACATCGAGCGTGCGACAATTCTTCGAATATCCCATAAGGACAATCCATTTACACTACCTCTGTAATGTGTAGCGGGGACGGGGGGGAGGGCATGCGACACTCTGACAATAAAGACTTGAGTTAGTATTGTAACAGTTTTATTTGACTTTAAATAAAAATAATAAAAATACGTAACTTAAGTACCTTATTAAAAATATATCTACATGATCATAATGATATCTCTTTATAACAAAACAATATAAAACATTAGAGTGCAAATCAAATTTATTCTCGTAATCTCACTAATAACGGACAAATGTGTGGGAGTGCGGCTACTTGGCCTTGCCCTGCGCGGCCACGGCGGCCATGGCGGCGCGCACAGTCTCCTCGTCTCCCAGGAACACCATAGAGTCCACCGGCTGCAGGTCCTCGTCCAACTCGTACACGAAGGGGATGCCGGTGGGCAGGTTCAGCTCCATGATGGCTGCGTCGCTCAGCTCTGCAACATGTCACATCGCTTACAATACAATAAACATTTACTGCCGCACAATAAATATACTTATTAACTAATGTAAAAACAAAAAATAGCTGGTTTTCAGCTTAGGGACCAAAGTCAAAAATATCCAATAATAGAAGTAGGGAATAAACAAAAAGGTAGTTATTGATAATTAGAACATTGTTATAATGTATATCTCAGTCTTGCTCACATAGCTATCCAAAAATAAAAATAAAGTAGTTTTAATTTTTGGGCATGTGATGTATATGTTATAGTTTGCTCAGACAAGCAGTTTATATACACAATTAAAATAAAGTCCTCTTTTTGCCTGCAATGGACATGGTTATGAAGTTTTTGTTTTTGAATGTAAATCTTGTTCACTTACTGTCTAAATGCTTTACAATTCCTCTCAGACTGTTTCCATGAGCCGCAATTATAATTCTTTTTCCTTCCTTAATCTGAAAACAAAAGTTTAATTACATTTTTGTGTAGTCCAGTTCCTAATTTCTTATTCAAACATTTAAATTTCATAGAGATAATAAAAAGGTTACAAATGAAAACATGCAAATAACCTGGGGAACAATGACATTGTTCCAGTATGGAAGTGTTCTCTCAATAGTGAGCTTCAGGCTTTCGAACATCGGGAACTCTTCAGGCTTCGGGTCCCCGGCGTAGCGCGCATCTTTCACAATGGTCTCATAGTATGGATGCTCTTTCTCCATCGCCGGGGGTGGAATGTCGAAGCTTCGTCGCCAAATTTGAACCTAACATAAATATTAAAGTTGTAATTTGTCATATTAAATGACAATAATTCGTAAGTAAAATGATATAAAAATATCACCTGCGCCTCTCCATATTTGGCAGCAGTCTCGGCTTTGTTAAGACCTGTAAGACCACCGTAATGCCTCTCGTTCAATCGCCAAGTTTTATTGACCGGCAAATCGGTCTGTCCGATTTCATTGAGAATTGAATTCAATGTTATTTGAGCCCTTTTCAAAACCGACGTATGAGCGACATCAAACTCGTAGCCTTCGGCTTTTAAAGCTTTTCCAGCGGCGATAGCTTCCTCTCGACCTGTAGTTAATGTTTATTTAATAAGTTAACAAAAGATTAATTTTTTTGTCAGGTATCTAATAAACTGCATTTACCCTTGTCACTAAGGTCGGCGTCGTACCAGCCGCAAAATAAGTTTTTCTGATTCCATTCACTTTCTCCATGACGGATCATCACAATTTTATATTTTGCGGGCATGATTAACTTTTTAATTTAAAAAGGCCGACAATTTAATAAAATGATTACGACCTTGTCTAATTAAAGTTCCTCCTCTTGACGTATGTAACCTATATTTGACCTTCCTAATGCCTGGTACACAATTGGCCTGTCTTTTGACATATTCTGACAGTGGCACAATTGAAGCATAGATTATACGCCAGTACAGGGACTACGCAACACTGTCCAACTGTACTTAGGAAGTGTGACCCAGACTTTAGACCAAGAACAAATGGGTAAGTAAAATAAGACTTGCTTTGATTGCAAAGAAAATAACTAAAAGTAAAATGTACTAAGACTAATAATGACTAAAATCTGTAAGTTTTCGCGGGGATTGAAAAAAATTATTACACATTTCCCTATTATGGATTACTAAAACGTTTTCCACTCAATAATTTATCTAACAGGTGACGAGTACACAAATTGTAGAATTTGTCCTTAGTTTTTATTTGACAAAGGTAAGTGCGTAACATTTAATACGTGTCCTGCCTTTTTAAATCATCAAAACTAAAATATTTTATAAAATATCAAACGTTATTTAATCTTTTGTGTCATGATAAATGTCAATGTCAACTCCACATCACTGTCGCTGTCAATAAAAACTAAATTAATTTTTTAAATTTGCTTTTATTTTCATGTGGTTTTGCGTATGAGCTACCAGTACTCGCGCAATTTAATTGTTATTTTAGTAACCGTTTTATGTATCCTTAAATTACAAAGTAACATTTATTCGAATATATCCGTTCTGCCTATTATGTTAATAATTTAAAGTGTAGCACTAAACAGATATAAGTATAATAAGTATTAGAAGTTTGTCCCTAAAACTAAAACTTAATTAAAAAAATAAGAAAGTAAGGCGTAATTTATGTACGTTATATATAAAATATAGAGTACGAAAATGCCTCCAAAGAAACGAGGGGGTAGGTCTCTTCAATGTGTAAAGACAAAATTAGGTACACGCGTTCGCAAAAATCAAAATAAAACACTGAATTCTATGCCTGTATTAGAAGTTGACGTGCTTAGAGGTTTGTAGTTATTTTAGTAACATGTCTTAAATTTAATTGGTACTTATTGTTAACATTTGTTATGATCACAAAGAAGTTTAGAGTGCAAAAGACGGCAGTGTCGATGTCCACCAGATTGGCGACATAGTTAATAAAGGGGCATTAAAAGCACCATGGCATGCCTCATTTTTAGTTACATCTTGCATGTGTAGATGTATGAATGTGGAAGATGATAGAAATCTTTGTCTACCCCACTGGGTCACAGCCATGCGATTCATATTTAAATTACAACTTAATCTTGGCAGTAATGTTTAATTTAGAAAAGCCGATAACAAACATCAGCTGTTTTCAATATAATGTATTAGTTTATTAGTAAATAACAAACAATGCAATTCACCTGGCCTGGGTAAGCTCAGCTGTCAAAATAAACTGAAGATAATCTCATGGACACTGTGGCATTATTATTATTAGAGACACAACATTGCAGTGTAAGGGGTGTGAAGGGAAATAGGATGCTTGAGAAGTGCTTCCCCTACCTAATTAATAGTTTGGCAGAAGCCATTGGGTAATAAAGCAATATAAACAAATTTAAGAAAATGCTCAAAGATTAGACTAGATAGATATTTTTCTTCCTGTTATTAGTTACAATAAGTAAATGATAAAAGTCATTAGATCCTGTAGATAAACAATGAAAATGATTTATGGGACAATGCAATAACAAAAAAATGTAAAAACTATGATGAATACATGTGTTGTGTTTGTTGTTGCAGAAAGTGCGTCCCCCGCAAACACAAACAGTACCATTACAAGAAAAGTGACAACAACTTCTAACAATGAAATGCAGATTAAACTATCGACTAAAGGTAATTGTTTGTTTCTGTTGTGTTGTAAGTTATATTGTAATTGAATGTGAAATAGATATGAGATGTAGAAAATTAGATAGATAATACATCTTTGAATGTGCAAGTCTATAGGCAGTGGTAGCTTCGCTATTTTGGCGAATTCTAGTGGCCGCTTGCTCATTATTGACCTAATATAAATACAAATGCCTGTTTGTCACAAAAGTATACAATAGTTTATGTTAAGACGTCGCCCGCAAACATCATTAGCGCGTAATTTAAGAAATGGTCATCTATAACATCCCGAGAGCATTGGCTAGCTTCCAGTCAGAGTCCTTTCGAAATTGGACCACCCATTCCGGGGTTAAAACCTATTAGTAACATATAGTCTAAGTTTCATTTGTAGCAATATTCATATTTAATTTCTTTTACAGTGATTAAATCTGATACAAAAGAAGGATTGCTGCTCACTGAAAATGCACCCAAAAATATGAGGATTACTCGAAATAACTCAATAAAGGCACAGCCAAAGTTGGAGATAGTTGTTAATGAGATTAAAACAGAACCAGAGTCCAATGGTTTGTATGAATTCAAATAGGACCATAGTGTGGTACAATCCATAGATGCAGATACATACAATCCATACTCTCCTAAAGTATGATGGTAGGCTTAGTCAATTTTTTCTTTTCAGTTCACGCTGTCAAAGTGATGTCCCGACAACAAAATAATGTTCCTGCGAAAAGGAAAAGAAAACTAGTAAAAAATGATTCCATAGAGTCAGATGGTAA
>LD688982.1:1140923-1152280 GCA_003118335.3 Papilio memnon | reverse complement strand
TAGAGTATAGATGTAGTATAGTAACAGTAAAAAAAAGAAAGTTACAGTTGAAATAAAGCTATTTATTAACTAACAAAAATATATTGATCATATGTATAACTATGAATTGTACTATTTGAAATCTCAGGATCTTTGGTGCATGTAGTAGTCGATTACCGTCGAGAACGCGGCAAACCCCGCCGCACCAAATAAACCTGCTTTCAGTCCACCTGAAAAGATTATTCCAGTTTTTATTGCATATAAACATTTATATTATAATATTTGGATTTAAAACATCTAGTGCCACTCCTTTGTATGAATGAAAACATTCCATCAGTCTGTTAATCTGTTAATTGTGATATAACAATAATACATCCTAATAATTGTATTTACTTGTAAAGCTAGGTTTTTGTCTGGTTGCAGTATTTACTCTTTAAATACACAAATCAGAGTTATTGCCACATTGATGTATGCTTTTTCTGCAGGACAGTTTTTTTACTTGTCCATTTAGATGTTATGCTTAGGGATTCTACATTAATGTAAATGTTTTCAGTTTATCTTGTTGCCCGGTTCTCACCTCTTAATCCAATGAGTCCCCCGGTGACGCCTCCTGCATATGTACCATTCTTCCAGTCAGATTTACCACGAGCACTTTCTATGCAGCATTCAACACCTGAGAACACTGCTCCGAGAATAGCAAAGTTTTTTGCATAACTCAACATGGAACCCTTCATCTCACGTAAAATTTCTCTTGCAGTTTGATTTTGTTGTGCCATAGGATCAGTGACGTTTGGCATCAGAGATGATGTGAACAAGCCAACAGCTGCTCCCAGCCCATAACCTGACAAAAAAAACCTATCATCATAACAGTTAACATCAGCTATTAGCTTTGTTTCCAGAGCTTGTTTTATGGTTAAATTAAATCGCAAAACGATTTCATGCAAAGTAAAAACCTAGCATCAGTTGAGTAAACTATTTTTTTAAAAGCACATACCAATGATGCAACTTGTTAATGATTTGAACGGACAGCTTTCCACTGTAGCTTCTATCATCTTTTCTTCGTTTGTCTTAATTATAACTGGACCCAAAATCCTTGGAATTATAATATTTTCCCGATAGCGGTAGTTGTTGCCGATTAAATATTTTGCTAAAGCATCGTAGTCATTTTTTTCCGAAAATCTTAACAAATCAGGGTCTACGGGTGGTTTTATGTAGGCCATCATTATTTCTGTTTACTCATATGGCATCAAATATTAAAAATAATTAATATACAGGATACTATTTGAAATACAACTTCTCCACTTTGGTTCACTCTAACAGGCTGACATCTGTCAATTCTGTTTCAATTTTTATGTCATTGTCAGCTGTTCTCCGGTATCAGAGATTACAAAAGTTAAAGTAACCATTCCGTCCTTGCGTCCCTGCGACCTTTATCATGACTTTAATAGGGATGGAAAATCAAATCAATTTCTGTTTTGCCTGGGCAACAAAATACCTGTCCTAATAAGACACACTCTTTTTGTTGCCTTTCCTTTAATGTGTCGGCCGATCGATAGTTTTTGAACTGTGCTAACTGAGTGACACCGTGACCCTGACCAGTGACCATTGACATTTCTGAACGATGACAACTAAATACATGTCCATATAAAAATTGTTTTATTTGTTAATTAACAATTTACAATTTTATCTTAGAAATTGATTTTGCATTTATATTTATGTGAAAACTACAGAGTGCAATGTCGGATTCATCATCAGAGGAAGACTTATCACGATTTCAAGATGTTGTGGATAATTCATTTATTAAATCCATCAATAATAAGGCAAGAATTGGAATAATTGGTAGGTTTAAGAAATCTAGCTCTTGTACATGTACATTACATTTAATTATAATTAGATTGCCAATGCAGTGTTGACATTGTTAAATTTGTAGATGAAAAGTTGCGCTCTGAAAGATATTTAGAGGAAGCGGGTCATTACAACGATGTTAAAGTGTCCAATGAGCAACAGAAGAGGATCGGTGCCAAAGTATCGGAAATCATAAATAGAAATTTAATGTTTATTGATGTGAAAGCTCCTCAGCTGAAGTAAGACTAGTTGAAAGCTTGTTGGTTTGTGATTTCAAGGAATAAATAGATGAGATTGGTCTACCTACAGTTGTATCATGCACTTAAAAAATTAATATGTATGAACACCAGTAAAACATGTTGATAAACAGTTGATATGTTTTCAGGAGAGAGACAGTTGAAGGTGGGGTTAAACTGTTTAGAGACTCCGAGGGTTTGTTGTCCTGCGAAGCTGTGATGGACACATCAACAATGAAACACAATCAATTAGCAAGAAATAGAAGGAAAAGAAAATGGTTGATAGATGAAGAAGCATTGGATGAGATAGGTCCGCAGTTTCTGAAAACATTGAGTAAAAACAAAACTTTCTTGTCACAAAAATAATTAAATGTTTATATCTTACTTTCTATGATTGTAAATATATAGTTATTCATATAAAACAGATTTCAATTAGGAAAAAGATACAATTATTTAATAAAAAAAAAAAGTTAAATCGTGTTTGTTTTCAGACAAAGTAAAAAGTGTAGCGGTGAGCGGAGAACATGTTCTATTACAAGGTGATACAAAGTATTGGAAGTCCCGGAGAAAAGAGAAGATATTTAAATACAGGAGTACAAGTCATGGCAATGTGTTGATGGCTGCAGAGTGCAGTCACTGAATGTATGACATACATTGAAATATTTAAACATTTGAATAAATAATTCAAAATATCTAGGTTACTTACTTTTCTTAACTCTAAGCTCTGTACGTGTATTTCTCGGAAGCAAATTAGGTATATACCTTAGTAAAAAGTGTGTTACGTGCAAGTGCCACTAACATAATTACTTAATACAATCACCATTTGTTGGTTATTTAAGAAAAATCACATCAAAAAATATAAGAAACTGTTTTAAATTACAATGTTTTTGATGATGATGATGTTAATGTAAGGACTGGGTATGAACATCGAGGCGACACCTTTTTCAAACCACTCCGGATCGGCCTCGCCTATGCGGCAACGGTCTCTATCCAGGGAGTATTGCTCGGCCAGGTCGCCGGCCAGTGCTGCCACTGCTGCCATTTCTGAGCTCGAGGACCCGTGGCCATATGGCCAACCTACGAGTAGTAACCCCATAGTTACGCCACAGGCTGTCACTGCGCCTAAGGCGGTCAATTGAACGTAGCGTGTTCAAACAGAGACATTGCATGTAAACACGATTGGTGTTTATTGCTGCTGCTAAATAAAACTAGAAATATGGAACATTCAATTATTTATTTACAAGAACTAGCCTAATATAAATATGTACAAAACATCAGTATCACATTTATAACTGCTTTTGTTGCATCAGTTTCTTACACAATGCACTTAAACTACTTTGAAGTTGAACTTGCTATTGTACGAGTAGTACACGAATTTCACGGTAAGTACTCGTACGCCGCGAGTAGTGTTGCTGAAAATACTTTTTATACATTGTGTTCAATTTTAATGTATTCATTCTTTGTTGGCTTTGACTCTTTTTAACAAATAGTCATATCGCTTAATGAGTCACAATAAATATACACAACATCAACTAGCTTCTAATTGTACTTTTAAATTACAACGACTTACTGCTAACACTTAAATATACAAACAGGAACAGCTCTTCAGCTTTTCGCGTACGTGGCGTACGCTGCGCTAGTGCCACACGTTGCACTAGTGCCACACGCTGCACTAGTGCCACATGTTGCATTAGTACCACACGTTGCACTAGTGGCACATGCTGCGCTAGTGCCACACGTTGCACTAGTGCCACACGCTGCGCTAGTGGCATCCTTCTTATGAAAGCAATTATCAATTGTAGTTCGGTGAAATTTCAGCTTATAACGTTCTTAAGCCAAATTTCATGAAAAGAACTCGTTTCTAAAAATCGATACATTATTAATAATATCGGTTTTTGTCTATCATTAAAAATGAAAAAAATCAATTGGCAAAAAAATGGTCTTTACCATGATCAGGGAAATTAAATTCAATAAAACAATTCAACAAAATCAATGCGTAACGATAGTAGTCATCGGAAAAAGAAACATACAATTTCGAAAAAATTGCTACAGTTATCGCAAGAATCGATTTTTCACATCGACTTCAAAACAGTACCGCAACAGCGTCACATAATCTGTGTCCTACGCGCTTATAACTTGCTGTTGTCTGTCGGCAGCCTGCCGCCGCCGCGCGCGGGGAGCGTGCTCTCGTCCTGGCTGAACGCGCGGTTGTCTGCGCCCTGCGCGCCGCCCCGCGCCTCCACCGGCGCCGGCCCGTCCATCAGGAACATCGTCAGGAAGAATAGTATGCTACCTGTAAATAAACGGGCAACGTAATGTAATTGTAAGTGGCAGTGCGATACGGCAGTGAGCGTGTAACAGCGGCGAGCATTACTCACTGATGCCGTAGAAGCCGGCGTAGAAGATCATGATGGCCTCCCGGTAGCCGATGGCCTTGGACACGGGGTCGACGAGGATGGGCAGGTTGCCGCCCACATTGTTCATGACGAAGAGAAACACGCCCACGGTCGTGGAGCGCACCGACACCGGCACGATCTCTACCAGGATCGCGAACACGATGCCGAACCACATCTCGGCTGCAACACCACATATAAACTTAGGTCACTTTATTAATTCTTAAAAAATTATGTATTTCGTATTGTTTGTAAGCGTTTGTACGCTGAGGTATTTAGTGACGATTAGCAGTTAGTAGCACATGGTGTCTATTATTCAAACTATAAATCTGTTAACAGTGATAAAGCCCACTTTAACACCTTCGTATTGTAAAGTCGGCTCGCCCCCAGCAATACCAAGACCACATAGAAGACAGGCGGGAAGTGGGACCAATTCCGCGTTTCATCTGATGAGTGTGTATTCCAGAGGTCTAATTTTAATTTCTTTCTTCCCACTCTTTTCTTATCAGGAAAGGACGGTAAGGGGAAGTGGTTTTAATGAGGAAGAGACGCATAAATAAGGGAAATATACTTTATGTGCGTCACTTCCTCCGTCAATTAAGGGTAGGCAATGCATCTGCAATTGCAGATGCCTATGGGCAGTGATAGCAGCGCCGTTTAGGCGAATTTAAGTGGCCGCTTGCTCGTTTGCCACCCTGTAATATGTATTAAAAAACTGTAATTAAATAACGAGTAGAGAACTGACCAAAGAAGTAGGAAAAGGCGAGAGTGATCATCGCCCAGAGCGGGCCGAACACAACGGAGCCGAAGGCCGGCAGCGTGGATATGAGCTGCGACAGCGCCAGCACCAACACACGCGACCTCACGCCCATGCGCGCCACGAACCTAAAGGGGACAGCAAGAGAGTAGGGCTATGATGGCAGGGAGACAGAGAGACAAGTTAAAGAATATAATACACACTTATCGGAGACGACGCCGCCGACGACGACGCCGACGGAGCCGATGCCGACGGTGACTGCGAACAGCCACCAGCCGAGGTCGACATCGGGGAAGTAGTCTCGATAGTACAGGTCCGCGTTGTACGCGAAGCACATGCCACCTGTGGACAGTTGCAAGCGTCACTGTAGCACTGCAGTGGCGAGGGTGGGGAGGGGCAGGGCGTTCACCGACCGCAGTGCCGGATGGAGGCGGCCAGGCAGAGTAGCAGCACGCGCGGCTGCGCGATCACATGCCAGATCGTCACCTGCGGCATCTTCTTGCCACTTTCCAACGCAGCGTCCTTGCTCTTGGAGGGTGTCGCACCTGAAACATCAATGTTGATATCATTCATACAATAAAAATTGAGCGTTCGGGTAATTCGTCTCTTTGGATTGCGAAACTTTGCGCCTTAAACTCCAAGTTGACTATTATAGGTGTAGGCGGAGCCAGTTGAAATATTCTATAACTGTAACGCCAATCCTGCTCTGCCATATTCATTTTCTTATTTCAGTTATATTAATAATACGATCCTAAATAATGTTGCACAGCAGCATCGTCATTTCTATCTATAATATTTAATTTAAAATATGTTTTGCGTAGGTAATGTAGGTAATGAAGATGTGTGCTGTGAGGCTGTGACCGACCTTCCTCTCCGATGGTGGTGCGCTCGGGCTCGCGCAGTGTGAGCGCCGTGAGAGCCGCGATGACGACACCCACCACGCCCGCTCCGTAGTAGCAGACGCGCCAGCTCTGCACACCAAGCAAACCATTTAACATACAAATCGTTCGTGTGTATCTCTCGACCAAGATAGGTAATGCTTAACGTAGCGGTGACGATTATTAGGTATCTAGTATTTACTCGGGCTTAAGAAAGCGTAACTTACAAGTCCCCACGCGTTGAGGTCGGGGATGTAGCGACCGACGGGGAAGGCGATGCCGTAGCCACCGTAGATGCCCCAGTTGAAGATGGAGAGGACGAGTGCGCGCTGATGCTCGGGAAAGAGATCAGTGAGGATGCCGGTGGCCAGGGGGTTGCAGCCCGCCTCGCCCGCTGCCATCAGCATGCGCAGCACCACCAGGTGCCAGTACTCCGTCACGCTACCCATCAGCAAGATGGCCACCACGAAGACCACCGTGCATCCCGACAGGATGCGCGCCCTATTGAACCTGCAAGCAAATCGAACGCACGCTAACATCTTTCTTCTATGGAGGGGAAGTAGTGGCGTAAAACAACGAGGAAAGCGAGATACTTGTCGGCGATGACCCCGATGATGACGCCGACGACTGTGAAGACGGCCATGAAGGCGGGCCCCGCCAGCACCTGGTAGTCGAGCCCCAGCCCGCTGTAGCCCCACTCGCAGTACCGCGTGCCATTCAGCGTCAGCGACTCGCATCTGACAGACATCAATTACAAGTTACACTAACTTAATTGAATAACAACAATGCGTACTAATGTATAGCGCTCTGTAAATTGGTTTTTAAAAAATATAATAAAAACTTGATTGTGTTGTTTGCCCTTTTCGTAGGTCTGCGCCGCATACACTTGTTGCCTGCAAGGTCACGGTCGCGCCAGTATGATGTGCATCTTTCGTCTTTGACACATAACACATAAAATTGAGTTTATGTTTCAGATTTTGTTTTTATTATAAACACTTGAAATCATAACGTCGACTCCTATCAACCGAAAAAGCGCCCTCTCTGCCCTCTACCTCCCGAGCTTTTTACCGCCACACATTGTAAACAGCACAGCGTCGTACATCGCAGGACATTTGCGATTGTGAACACGAGCTAGTTAATTAGTCGTAATGTCTCTGCGATTACTTTTTATGATTCACTCAGCTACTAAATTGTGTTAATTCAAATTTATTTATTTTAAACGGACGCGACGACGACGGCACAGCTCCGAGAAAGTCGCGCACACAACATGACCCATGTCGTGAGTTCACACTGCTGAGAAATATGTGCAAAGGTATTGTCATCCCTTTTCAATGTGTTTTGGCAGTGCAATGGAAATATACGTTTAAAATTACAAAGACTCTCTTCAAGTTTTCTTGTGTGGTTAGGTTCAGTGTCATATGGAGGTATTTAGTCAATATTTTGAAGTCGCACAATTTAATCTTGTACATGTTATTGTAATAATGTGTGTAGACTCACATGTCGGAGGAGTTGACCTTCTCGCAGACTTGGGGCAGCTGGGCGACGTGCAGGTGTGTCGCGTTCAGCATGCACGCCTTGTCCCCGTAGTGCAGGTACTCCGCCGTCACCTTGGACGTGGTGCCTGGACACACGCGCGTGTTATGCAACCACATACAGAAGCTAACGCTAACCCTTTCTTATCTGGGCCTCCCTAGCGCCTACAATGTTGCCACAATAATTAATACAGAATATTATTATCAAATCCCCACATTAAAAATACAACCGAATATAATCACAATAATTGTTTTTTCTCTTAATGTTTAATTTTGAGTTCGATTGTACATTGTACATGTCAATCTCTGTGAGACAGTCGTGTACAAACGTAAACAACTTTTTGTCGACATTGGAAAGGAACTCACAAAAAGTAATTAACGACCTTGACTTTGTTCCTTCTAATCTTGTACATCACTATTAATTTAAAGTGTAATTAGTTATTTTTACAAACAATCAGGGAAAAATATGATATGTATGAAAAGGTATAAGTGGTGTTATAAAGTAATTTATTCTGTTAGAATGGAGTTCGATTGAAACACGCGACGCGATAACGTCTTTGTTTTAACTCGATTTGTAAATTGACTAAACCAAATATTATATAATGTAATTGAAAATAACGTCTTCATCTTCATCCTTATTCTACCCCTTTAGGGTCAGCACGCCAGGTTTTTATAAAGATTCAATATTTCTTTGACCTCCACATAATTTTATCATACGTCATCTCGGTCATCACTCTCTTCTTGATCATGTCACCTTTTACGCAATACATCCATCTCTTTCTAGGTCTACCTCTACCGGTGTACCTCCACACTCAGAACTAACGTTCTCATAGTTACATTAATTGGAAATAATGTAATTCAAAAATATATTTCGCTTATTTGTAATGAAAAAAAAAATGAACGATGTCGTTATAGCCGCGCGCCGTAGCACTGTAGCACTGCATTAGCAGCGCGCGGGCCGAGGTCAATACTGAGCCGAGTGCTCTTCACGCCTGCCACTGGCTGACATAACATTGTCGTGTTGGGCGCTGCTCACCGATCAGGTAGTGTCCCAGCTCGCCCAGGATGTAGCCCACGGAGACCAGCCCGAGCACGTACCACTTGTAGTAGCCCTGCAGCTTCGACCAGATGCCTCCTTGGAACATGTTGATTATTCTGGAACAAAACAAAATACATTTAAATCGTCGGCCTCAAAGCAATCTCACAATCAAATGCTAAACTAAGCGACTGGTTCACGCCATGTTGCGCCATGTTGTTGTAATAGCGTTGCTAACAACTATGGTACTTAGCTGATCATTTTGTCTTTGAATCTAGTTAAAATCTTAATTCTAGACTTTGGTTGGTTGAATCGTAATGTAGTGCTTTCCTCTTGTGGTCATGTCATTGTCATCGTAAAGCTATCCAGTATATGACATACTATTTAGATTATGAATTACGTACTGTCTCCTGTCACTACCTGCCCAACTTATAAACTTATAATTGGTGTTTTTGATAATTTGAATGCTTCGTTAGTACAGAATTTTGAATAGTGATGTTAATTTTGTGATAAATTGTATAACCGAGATCTTGAAATAACGGTGAAATGGCCTGAAACGTAGAAAACTGAAAACCCCACTAAATCTTTATCTATAACCTAAACTGAAGATATCTTGTTATGGACTTGTTACGTACGGCGATGATGAGAACGGAATCTAAGTCTAATAACCTTCCTGTTTATATTATTGTCAATTGATAAATATTGGTTGTAGTGTAAGTAATGCTGTACATAGTAGAACACTTGTATTGTAATTATATCGTTTCACAAACAACTCAATTAACACATAAGTGAGTCGTTATTGTCTTTTAAATTACCAGAAAACAAGTTGATTCAATAAGGAAGTTTTGATGTTAAGTATGTGATGATAACTGTAACATTGCTGGTGTATTATCTTTTTTATAATATCACAAATGATTTGATTTCGTGAAGCGGCCGAATGGGGATATTTGTATTGCTTTATTATAGTTAAAACTCAGTATGTAGGTCACAATCACAGTCACAGTCACACTGGGTATCTCGGCTGATCCCGTGGCTGATCTTTAGAAGTCTTACAATCCACATGAATTCCCACAGAATTACATAAATCATATTGACGCCATGACAAAACAGTCAGGCTGTAGCGAGCTTTTCTTACGTGCATATTAAAGTAACTTGGATTTGAATCCCTGATATTAGAACAGGTTGGTTGGGATACACTATACTTTGTAATAAATAGATAATTAATTCATATATTTATAATGAACCAAGGTTAGCCGCGAAGGTCACTGGGTGGGTAGGGTCGAGCTTCCGCATATGCAGAGCGCGGCGAGCGGCGCGGCAGGCGGCAGGCGGCGAGCGGCAAGCGACAAACCTGATGTTAATAGTCTCCCTTCAGCCTTCACACTTATAACATCTACATACAGTACCATGCCCGCAACTTTGAACGCATGGAAAAACATCAATACGTATCAAAACAAAAAAACAGTTTTTTGTTTCGCGATTTTGTTTTGTTTATTTAATTGAACACGTCGATTGGTCGCGCTTGATGTCATCGTAGAGAAAACCTCATATAAAAAGTAATCGGATCGCTGGAAATAGTGACATAATAAGTTTAAGTTATTAAGTTTTTGTCGAAGTAACGGTACCTGTAGCGTTTTACGCAGTAGATTTTTTGTTCAGCGACATAGGAATTGAATGTCATCACAATCTATGCAGCGGATTAGCTAAAGTAGCCAAATTGTTTTAGTTGTTAATTGTTATCAACGTTCGTATATTTGTGGTCAATGCGTTTTGTATCAATATAAATAATAGCTGTTGCCCACGACTTCGTCCGCGTGGAGTTCAAAAGTTCGAAACTTATGTTCGCCGCTTTTTTCAACCTATTACCTAAAGTATTATCTTAGTAATCTACGAAATTACAGAAATTCAAATTTCTAAGCCCGGTAGTTTGTGAGCTGATTATTCGGCTACCCTTATTGTTTGTGTTCGCGATATCTTCTAAACTATTTGTCCAATTTAAATACTGTAAAGGACAATTTTATTCTACATTAAATTCTACCGACAAACGCATTTATTTGGATAAGGATTAATATTAAAACCAATAAAACAACGAAGCAAATAGCATGCGTTTTTTAATTAATTTTGTTAACCAAAAAGTGGTTGGTATAAGAAAACCGTTAAAGATAGATATATGCTATCGCGGACTTTTCTGTAGTACTTTTTGAGATCTACAATTCTTCCATACATCATTTTTATATACCTCTAACGGTTTAAGCAGCGTAAGCCGAGAAAAGTTAAAATTTAGTGATTTTTAACGCCGGGGTCCAGAAATATGCTGTTTATTAATAGTTCCTCAACATCAGTAATAATAAAATATAGGCTATATTTTATATGTTACTCACAGATAAATTACCTTTCTAATGGTGAACGAATTTTTAAAATCGGCCCAGTAGTTATTGCGTGAATCAAATACATACAAAAATAAAAAGTTTTCCTCTTTATAATATTAGTACAGAGTACAGATAGTATAGATAAGGAAAACACAATATGAGAATCCTGTCACTAAGGTCAGAGTCTCTTGCGCTGGTCGGGTCGTTGTGTTTGCTGAGTTGCTGACAGACGCACACAACAACTATGTTTTACAATCCCCGATACGTTGAACATAATTATATTTAGTTCGTACGTATTCGAAACTTGTGTTCCACACTCTTATGCTGTGTAG
>LD688982.1:1124903-1135030 GCA_003118335.3 Papilio memnon | reverse complement strand
ATTTTAATTGTTTTCTTTTCTGTAGAATTGTATTGTTCATTAATGATGAATATTTAGATATCTGATTGCGGTTGGCGCGGTGCGTGCAGCAGGCAACACCGACCCCGACAGGCTCACGTACAAACTTAATTAGAACAACGTTGCTATAAAACTGACATATCATACATTCTTTAAACGACGCAATGATTTCATTAACATATTATATTACGGAATAGGAAACGTGCATATCTATAGCTAACGTTTGATCGCTCTTACGTACACTATCGAAAACCACAATTTTGCCATTTACACCTTGTAGTTAGTATGTTTTTTCCATTAACTTGAAAAATACATATTTTTGCGTTTTAAAATACATACTTTTCAAATATACCACAATGTACGTAGGAGCCATTGATTTTTTAATAAACTACATTTACTAATATGATTTACTTACTTAATTATTTAAAAAATTAATCTATGTATCATTCGTCACTCTAACGTCACCTCTAATGCAATCCTTATCTTTACATAACAACTTTAATTTACAAAAACTGTACGTTTGCAGAATGCATGGTGTATCGTAATCGTAGTGGGCTAATGAGTTACATGAGCACGTAGAACCGCGCGGCGGACGGCTGGTGGCTGGCGGCTGACGGCGGCCAGGTGCGCTCGGCGGCTCGGCGCGCGCCCGCACACGAAACAATCGCGATCCAAGATAACGGCTTATTGTGTTGAACTCGATCGTATCAATAACTTTACTATTATCTAAATAAAGAGATAAAGTTAATAGGCGTTCAAAACACAAGATACAAGTAGTCTTTTATACCGACGCTTAGATCCTGTTAATTTAAAATATCAATTGTTAGCACATTCGCTACGCTACCGGCTTACTTAATGTGTTTTCTATATAGAAAAACTTATTGACGTCCGTCCGTTGGTTTATGTATTTGTAGTAAACTTTTTTGTGGAACAGTGATGTCTACCTAAATATATTTTGCTTTTAAACTAGTCTCCCAATTTGTTTACAGAATTGACTATAAACACATTGCTCAGACACTAAGGTCTGCGATAAGCAGAGCTAGGCTACGTTAGGACTCGAAAAACCTAAAAAAACCTCTACGATTTACACGTTATAGAATTTGGAAAAAGTTTGCATAGATTATTGCTATATTTTACGAGATAGCGGGAACACCGAAAATAATTGAAAATATTCAGTAGAGATGCTTATTACTTGTATTGTCACAACAAGTGAATGGGGTTGTTCATCACCAGGGGCGTTTTGTTAGGCTAATATTTGACAGGAGATTAGTGGAAGGCATGCTTTTCCCTTGTAACATTTTATTGCAATGTATTTTTGTTGAAGTATAATAATTGTCGATCACAATTCACGATATTGTTTGTACATCACATTAGCGAGTCCGCGCGATGCAAAGCTCCCACAACTGTGGCACATTCATGAGGCCAAAGTTATACGTAACCTGTTGCACATCAACAGTATAATGCTTCTTTGTAAGATCAAGGTTTTTTAAACAACCATAGACTGAGCCTAAGGTTTGGATAAGATTATAGAAATCGTTTCAACAAATAACACTCTATTTCTAATTCCTTTGAAAGTCTAAACCTATATAACACAAGAATGTCCGAGAGTAGAGACAAAGGAGAGCGGACAGGCTCGTGGAGCTTAGATTATATATAGCCAGTATAAACCTTGCCTTCGAGTCAGACACAATAAAACAACCAACTTTAAGTCTATCAAGTTAATTTAGTCAATTTAGCGCCGAACCGGTTGTCCTAAGTATTTTGCGGGAATCTGGCTCGGATACGAAACATCTATCAGTTTGATGCTTTTTTGCAATATCATGTTGATATGTATGAATTAAATAAAGTCAGATTAAAATAACTTACCCAAAGATTGCTTCCCCGAATAACTGGAAATATCAGCTAGCGCTTTAACACCTAAATTCCGCCAAAATAGTGCGCGGAAATCAAATGTAACGCTCGCGTTCGACTCGACTGCAAAGTTTAGACTTCGAGTTGATCGCGGGCTCGGAATGGTCGGCTCACTGCAACCTCTAGAGTGGTCCACTAGGTTGCGTGCGCGTGCGCGTGCTGCGGTCGCGCGGTCTGTACTGCGCCGGCCGCGGCTCCTGCCAACCTTGAAAGCTACTGAAAGCACCGCCAGCACCTCCGCCGCCCGCCTTCGCCGTTCCTCTACCAATTAACTAGATTCAATGCCATTATTCTAATTTATTCCGGTGACAAGATCCTTCGCGTGCTTTTTGTCGCGAGTCGCGAGATCTCGGAATCGGAAAAAATTAGGCCGCCATTGTGTTTGTCAACCTCCGCGAAGGATTAAACGCGCCTCATGTATATAGATGTTGTTTTCTAGGCTACAAATTAATTGAAATATACGACGCTCGATTATTTAAATGTTATGCAATAGAAGAACGGTTGTTATCGTGCATGTTAGGACGCAGAAAAGCAAAGGCCAGGGGTATAAACCAGGATTGCCAGTTTGTTAAATAAATTATTGAAATAAAGTCATATTCGCGATGCAGATTGAACTCCGTAAAGTAATGGACAGGTACGTGGTGAAGTTCTTTGTACCGATAGTGAGTTTACAACATGCTGAAGATAGCCAACACTGCCTGTACCTAGTTTCATGTACTGCCTGTCGTTTCTGCGTATATAACTAGATTGAGTCGAGTGGCGATAAGCTTGCTAAGACAATTCCAGATGGAAATTACAAAAGATAATTCTTATTTATTTACGTAATAAGACCGAAGAGTAGATAAAGGGCAGTTTGTGCTATTGTCACAGCAGAGCACAGAACAGCGGTACACTAAATGACAATAAATTAGTGAAGATTACAGGCTTACAGGGAACACAATGTAAAGAACGCAGCGAAGTATTAACAATAGAAGTGTTTATGTAAAGAAGACAGATAATGCGGGCAGTACGCGACGCCCCTGTCTGATGGACAGCACGCAGCACGCAGCACGCAGCACGCACGACATTGACGAAATAATAATGTGCAAATGTAGTCGTGTCGACGTCTGGAGACTCGAGCCTTAGAGGCTCGAGTCTTTAAGGCTTGAGCCTTTAAGGCTCGCGAGCCCTTAGGGCTCGAGCTTTTAAGGCTCAGTAGTTTCGACTCGGAGCTCGAGCTTCCGACTCAGAGCTCATTTCTCACAACACTAAGTATCATGTACAATTTGTACTTTTCTATATACGAGTATAGTTTAATTTAGTGTCACACATGACAGATAAACAAAACCTCTTGCGTAAATATAAATTGCAAACATTTAACAATTTCAAGAGTTTCCAATTCTGACAACCCTGTCACCGTAGAAGTACTCGTCATTCTGTTCAATGTGGTACTAAAATGCAACAAGCCTAATTATAAACACATTATGGTTATTGTAGATAACAAATAAATTGATTGTTCATGATCATGTCAATATAAACCATGGATCACTTCATCTGTGAATGCAGTGAACAGTGTTGCAGTGTAGGTCGTAGCGCTGAGTCAGCGCGAGGTCAGATCACATTGATACACAAATGTCGGACCTACTCAATCAATATGGAACTATAATAAATAATATTAACGGCGACTATAGCTAACAGAATCCTACAGCCCGCCAGCTCGCCAGCTCACCAGCTCGTCAGCTCACCAGCTCGTCAGCCTTTTGCTCAACTCAAATTTATCTATTAAATTAAAATTTAGTGTCGGAATTCAACACTTACTGCCGTAGTCAGAGTTATTAAGTGTCTTTCCTTATTATATTTTTAAAATGCCTGATCTGAGATAGATATTTTTGTAGATTATTTTACATATTTAGTTGGTTTAATTAATGTAATAAACATGAAGCCTATTTCACAGAATCATAATAAAAAATTACAATAAATTAAATACCTGTTCAATGCCAATGGAAATAATCTTTACGTCGAGTCGCTTATTTGTTGCACGAAGTTACAGCGCAGCGTCGGCAGAGCTGCGACAAGCGGCGCTTTACAATAACTTGATAAATACCAATGAGTCACAAAATAACAAAAATAAAAGAAATTAAATGCAAATATTTCCACTGCACGGGGTATATGCAGTACTCGATCGGTTTTTATTTTAATTTCAAGCTAGTATGTGTACGCAAATGACTCGGGTTTCCCCCCAGCGTGGGAAGTGGGCAGGCAATGGGCCAGATCCTTGCCCTTGCTGTGCGCAATGACAACAACAACGGAATATTCTGACATATGTGTACATTTAAACAATTTACTATGTGTATATGTTTCATTTCTTTTGCATTTTATTATACATCTGGAGCTACGTGTGTTATTAGCAGTGCCGGATGAAGGCAGCGCGGGGCCGGTGGGGGCATGTAGCAAATCCTGTCAAGGGGCCCTTGGTTTGCTTTAGGTTGTCAAGTTTAGGGTATTAAATAAAACAATGTGTTATTAGTAAGAAAGTAGCCGTGTGTCACATTCTGTCACATTATTCAGATCTCACTAAAACATACCATCCATAAAACATCACGACCATTTTTCAGTGGAACAGGCAGAGAATGAAATTTAATGTTACGCAATACCGATTACCGATGTAAGACATTATTCATGTTTTCAATTAGTATGTATAATAGTTAAAATAAGAAGTACGACTTTAACTACGGTTTGCCTGAGACCAATTATTTAATTTAATTAAAAACAATACGACTCATACAATCATACTTTAATTATAATGTTGTCGTCTAAAATTTAATTACGCGTAATAAAAAGAATGTTAAATTGTCAGTTCTGTTACGAAAAAAAATATAATATATCAAGGTTAGAATATAATTATTATGTGATCTTCAATATATCTAAACAAGTCTGTTATAACGTAACAAATTATGTAGTTCTTTCATTTAGACGCTGATATTTTCTTACCATAAAATTGACTTAGTGTTTCAAACACATGTCAACCCTTTTATACCGCGACCGTTGCCCGCCGCGGATTTTTGCCTAATCATGGTTATTGATAAATTATCATGGGTAGCCTTGCGAAATACGATCTAGACCAAAACAATAATATAGTATTTATACTAGAGCAGTATTGTGATACATATTATATTTAGGGGAAAAATGTTACCATGTTGTCCATAATGTCAATCAGCGGCTATCATAGAGTTAAAACACTTAATTAACTAAATAGTGTCTAACTTTACATTTTGTGGTAATACAGTTCATGATCAGCGATACTCACCTTAAACAATATTGAGGAAGAATTAAGAGGAAATGAAAATAAATATTGAATAAAAAACAAAGTGGTTAATGGCGTAGAGGAGAGAAAGGGGGTCAGTGCGTGCCCAGGGTGGCAGCCTGGCAGCCTGGCAGCCTGCAGCACGCAGCACGCAGCACGCAGCGCCGGCGCCGGCTGGGAAATTGACCGACAGAGCGAAAGCCGCCGGTCCTCTCGATAGCCTTTTATCTTTTTCAATAAACATGGGGACGTATTGAACAATATTATCAACATTTAATTTTGTTGTTATTTATTTTAGGAATACTACGCAGTTTATAAGAAACGTTTGCTTCGTGAGTTCGAGCGTTCTTTATATTAAGTTAGTTAAATGACTACAAGTTCAATAAGGAAACGCTGCAGTAACTATAATCTTGAAACTATTATAAAACACATACAAAAAAAAAATTAACGGAGTCGCGCTACGCAGCAAAAAATATGAGAAGATTATTCAAGTGTTGTGTTTACATTTTTTATGGGAACAGAAATGGACAAGGCACGTGACCAGCAGCTCGTATTACACTAAACTTAAATTCATCACAACTAGTGTAAGCAAACTCAACACAATGTGACGAGGAGGATGAAACAATACTTAAGCCTGCAACACCTTCAGTTTGAACTGTGCAGTTCCACTGTTCAATTAAAACTGAAAGTGTGTACGGACTTTAAAAGTGTTGTGTTGAGAAGGAGGTTGGTTTTACCCGATCGCAGTAGGAGCTGGTTAATAAATAATCCCACTAAAAATATGAGAACGTGCTGCAGTTGTGCAGAAATGTCAGATGCCGTGCGAGTGCGAGTGCGACGCTACGTATCTACATATGAACAAACATTGATGCTCTATACCACACTTACATTTTATAAATCATGTTTGGCAATATAAAACAATTCTTTGTAGCGAAACCTGTTCTCATTTCCAATTTTTGTTTTCCAATACCATATTGCAGCGCGTGGCCGCGGAAAACCCAACACGAACACAACATTCAAATGTCACTCGGTCACTTGGCAGTCGGCACTCGGTGCAACAAACAAGATATTATTAATTACCTGAGTGCTGCAAAATATTCCCAAAATAGTGCGGAATGTAATAAACAATCGTCATCAACAAACACCCATTTGTTTATTTCAGGATGTGCGAACTAGCCGGGCGTAGTGAGGAACACACCGCAGTTGTTGCACTTACGCGGTCACCATAGTCGCGGCCATATTCAAAGAAAAAAAAGAGAAATATTCCATAATTAAAAGAATTTACTACTACAAAAACACTAGGAAAACCACATGTTAACTGGCGTTATATTTATTTTTTAGCAATGGAAAAGGTTGTGGTATTTACCGCAGAAACCAGTTGAAAATATTGTTGGAAACACAACACTTTAGTTATGTATTTTTTAAATATCGGTGTTTGTTTTAAAACTATGGCATTGTACGAGTACATTGGACATTGAGTTTTAATTCAACATGAACTAACTCAACTACTCACAACAACCCAGTTGAACTGAGTGCCTCGGAGCCTCGGAGTTACACTAAAGTTAAGGGTAATTGGCCCTAGTCAACCACTGCGGGTTGACTGAATGCGCATCTTTGAATTTATTCGCAGATATTTGCAGGTTGCATTACGATGTTTTCCTTCACGGTGAAATCAGGCATAGATGTTAGTCTAGGTAACACATAGGCTGATTGCGCGAGTGTTCCCGTGACCCAGCCAGTGGCGGACAGGAGGAACACCGCTGGGTTTTTAGTGGGTATTCCGGTCATCTTACAATCTTATTGGCCGGCGAGTCCCACATACTCCTGGTAACCCGGGGGGGGATGCGTAAAGGCATTTTCCCAGCGAGAAAAAAAAAAGGTAACACATAGGCTACTTGATTTTGTTTTTTCTTTAATTCCATGCGGTCGGAGTCGCGGGCAAAAGTTAGTTAACCCAAAAATTCTACATAACCTCGACATTTACCTAAACGAACCATCAAATCTTAACACGTCAAAGTTATTGCCAATAAATATTGCACGTTTTTAGCTATTTTTATACAAATGTTAAAACAAGTTTTACATCACATGATCGCTTAAAGTTCTCGTAGCTTCTACTTATATAGAATAGGACAAACTGTTGCCCGCGGCTTCGTTCGTGTGGATTAAAAAATTAACTAGTAATTTAATTGAGGTAATTTTGTTGTTCTGGAGTTATCTAGCAAATGTCCATTCATCTAAAATTTCGCATTTAGTAATAATATTATTTAGATAAAATAAATGAAGAATAATCTACAATTCCAAGTAAAATATAAGCAGCGTGGATTAAAAGTTATATTACTTATTTAACTTAAACGTATTAACGTTAAATAAACATTGACTTAACAGCCGCATGAATCACGCCAATTAATCGCTTACAGCTCAGAGCTACATTTTATTAAATGTTTTTAATATTTCTCGCGCTACACAATAAATACTTGAATTTAACTTGGATTGTAATAACATTTTATTAGAGTACAATAAATACCGGATGCAGGTGGCAATAATAAACGTCATAGATGTATGTATGTATGGACAGGGGAGGGACATACACGACAGAGCTACACCGCTGGCGTATGTCCGCACGACGCGGGAAGAGGAAGTTGCGCCGCGCCGCGCCCCTGCTGCTGTCTGCTTAAACAAATACTCGTATAATTTACAAATATTTTATAATATATTCACATGTAAATTGTGGTTTCACATATTAAGTACTTACACGGACATGCCGACACAAAGACAAGTCTCGCTGACACATTTAGGTCATTAATTTCCAACTTATTGTGACTTGATCAAACTCAGAGTGTAATGGAGCCGTGCATTGTAACTTTATACCTTTTAAAACATTATTATAATACTTACAAATTATTGCTACTACTTTGATGGTAATTTTCAAACCTTATTCCAATGGGAAATATACGAAGACCGGCGGGGCGGCGGGGCTGCGGGGCGGCGGATAACATGTTTTCATTAATTATTGATTTGCTGATATGCCCGATCTTCCATAAGTATTATATAATTTTAATTATAATCAACTATTGACTAGTGCTTAGTCCTGGCTTTATGTGCAAGTGCATTGTCGACATTGTCCTGTCTCAACTAGAACGAGTTCAAAGCCGAATAACTTAACAACAATTGTACAATAACGATCGCTTGCTCTCGAACATTTATATTAATATTTCATTACTTTATTTATAAAATTATATAGGAAATCTGAAAAGCACAACGATGCAGACCTTTTGATACCGTATCAAGTTACAGGGTAAACGACGGCCATTGTATTTAGTTTGCTTATAAACTTTAACTGTATTGCCCCAAAAAATATATTTAGACACACAGTTTAGTTAAACACGTGTCCTCTTTGGTTGCTGCTGATGTGCTGATGTGCTGATTGGTGACTGGTATTGTGGACGTCAAGGCAACGTGGTTAAGATCGCATTTCACAAGCATACGCATCATATTTCTAGCCAGGATTTTAAAAATCTCCAGCCACGGTATAAAACTACGCTACGACTTAGGGTCCTTCAAGAAGCGAGCTTATAACCTCCTCAAAGGCCGGCAACGCATCTGCAGTTCCTCTGGTATTGCGGATGTCCATGGGCATCGATGAACATCTTGGTGTTCCCGTTGCTCGTTTGCCCCCTCTTTTATAAAAAAAAAAGCGGTTACAGCATGTTTAGGCTTAAATATATTTGGGACTAATTTTTTATATTAGTTTTTATCTAAATAAAAATTATCGAAAGCGTGTCATGAGTTGGTATTTATGGTATACGTAGGAAGCAGGTCATCTGCTTAAATGGTCATATTATGTATGTAACATATCGAAATTGTATTTTCAAAGACGATGGTGTGTCGAGGCATATTAATTAGCAATCAAAATTTCGAAGGCTGTACAGTTTTGAGCAGGAAATAGATATTATGTCTTCCGCATTCGTCGGTGCGTCAACGGGTTTTGACGTTTTTGGAATTGGGTTTTTGGAAAAACGACCATAGACATTATTACGGCAGCGACCCTGAATATACGAGTATTTACGTATCTACTATATATCCTGATAAACAGATAAGCTAACTTAAATAAAATGTTATGGTACGAAATGTAGAACAAAATATAGTGATGACATTTATCCCGTTAATTTTATAATATGAAGGAAATAATAATTTCAACGGCGTATAATTAACTTAATTAATTAAAGGTGGAGCGTCGGTGGTTCAGCACATAACACTAGACAGTTCCTGGGTTCGAAACATTAAAATTTTATATGTAAGCACATTTACCCGACCGAAAGGCCTGCTTTGGGCCAGTGTGGTTGACTATGGTCAACTTAGATTAAGTTTCGAGCACGATTGAGGACGAGTAGTGAGATGATGATGATAATGATTACCAGCCTGAGGTCGTCCGCTGCTGAACGTAGGCCTCCCTCATCGATTGCCACAATACCCGGTGCAGTGCACTCCCGCAACCTTGACCAGGTCATCGGTCCATCTTGCGGGAGGCCTACCTACGCTACGATATAACATAAGTATAATTTATTGATTTGAACAAGAGGTAGGACACGCCGCTGTTGTAGATGTCAAGTGCCATGTTCCCAGGCACGTGTGTCGGTGGTCGTCAACAGAGGGCGTTTTGTCTGTTACTAGTATTGTCTACGTAACAACTATGCAAATTATGCCGACATAATCACTACTTAAATCGGCCAGGGTTTCTCAAATAATTGTCGCTAACGTTTAAATTATAATATATTTTTTTATATTATATAATAACAAAGGCATTCAGTGGACCTACACTAGTGTGACAACGCGTACTTTGTTTTTTTCTTTTTTTTATATCATAAGGTGGCAAACGAGCAATCGGCCACCTGAATCCGCCAAACTGGCGAAGCGA
>LD688982.1:1076274-1086964 GCA_003118335.3 Papilio memnon | reverse complement strand
AAACACCGCACAGTATATGTTTTTCCTAACTAAGCGTTTTCTACGTATGTTCGGACACACCGTACATCTCGGTCTTTCGAGCCGGAGTTGAACCAGCGACAGTCCTGATTGATAGAATTATACAGTAGGGCGGCATCAAGAGTACTCCAAACTGTATGTATTGAAAACTACTGGGCCGATTTCAAAAATTCTTGCATTGTTAAAAAGCTATAACATTAGGAAGCAACGTAGGTTATTTTATACTAATTTTTATCATTCCAGTCGGACGAAGTTGCGAGCAACAGCTAGTATAGGAGTGTAGGAGGCGCGCGCACTGACCTAGTCGGAGTCGGAGTGGTCGTTGACGCTGCAGCGCAGCTTGGAGAGCGTGCGGCGCGCGGCCGGCGTGTCGTCCTCCTCCTCCGAGGAGATGACGATGCGCTGGCGCGGCTTCACGCCCGTGGCGCCGCGCGTCATGCGCCGCGACACCGCCCGGCCCTCGCCCTCCCGGCCCTCCTCGCCCTCCTCGCCCTCGCACTCCTCCTCCCGCCGGTGCTTCGCCCTCGCGTCGCGCTTGGCCTGCTGCTGCTGCTGCTTGCGGTCCAGCTTGGCCTGCTTGAGCGCGCGGCACGCCTCCAGCGAGGGCTTGCCCTGCAGCCCCGCCGCCTCCAGCAGCTCCTGCATCTTCGCCACGCGCTCCTTGTTCTTGGTGCACCCTGCACAGTCTTAACTATGTCACCTTTCTCACATTCTCTGCACTAATCAGAGACATTCAGAATACACAGAGGAAGCATAATTGACACTTCACTTCGGACATTTTTCACGTAATCTCACTAGCGCTACCTGGTGTCCAATACTACATTAAATCTATGTCACCTTTGCCATTGAGATATTACCGTACAAAAAATAATCTTTTTGTCTAGTCTATATATTTCTTAAATATATTTGACAGTAATAAAAAAAGACTGTGATTTTTATAGATATTTAAATGTTAAAGTCAAGTTACCTTCGACGAGTTTCTTGTAATCGAAGCGAATACCGGCGGCCTTGCAGAACTTCTTCATGTCTGTGATACCGGGCTGGCGCAGCTCCGGCGGCACCGGCGGCCGCCCGCGCCGCCCCGTGCCGCCCGCAGCCCCGGCGCCCCCAGCGCCCGCGCCGCTCCCCGTGCTCGGCGTGCGCGGAGTCGAGTTCTTGGAGCCCTTCGGTCGACCCGGACCACGCTTAAGAGGCTGATCCTATAAGCATCGAATAAATTTAAATAATAAAATAAAATAATTTCACAAATTGGTCCTTATAGACGGGTAGTGCATTTTTTGTAATATCAGTTCCTTCAGTAAAATATCATTATAATTAGCTACAAGACATATATGAATGCTATATCAATTTAATTAATAAAAAATAATTCATTCACAAATTGGTCCTTCGAGCCAGATAGTGTATTTTTTTTTGTATTATTATTTCCTCTAGTAAAATATAATTATAATAAGTTACAAGAAATATATGATTTGGTTACATCGTCGCTGTCTCCGGAGTCGCTGCCGGAGGAGCCGCTGGAGTCGTCGTCCGATGAGGAGTCCACCGTCGTCACCTTTACACATTACAACTTGCTCAACACAATACAATCAACCTTTAGAAATCATTATATCGCTATATCAGCAAATACCAATATTTTTTTCAATATTATATTCACAAAAATGAGTGAAAACAACATCTGCACAATTTACACAGACCTCATTCATTTGTGGGATCTTCAAAAGATGCCCTTGTATGACAAGTTTATGTGGCAGGGGTGGGGAGGGGAGGGGTAGGGGAGGTGGTTACCTCTGCGGGCGCGCCGCCCCTGTGCGTGTGCGCGGCGGCGAGCTTGGCGGCGGCGGCCTTCTGCGCGGCGATGTGCGCCGCGTGCGCCGCCAGCCGCTCGCGCTCCGCGTTCGCGTCGTAGTAGTTGTACAGCACCGCCAGCGGCACCGGCACGTCGCCGAAGTACACCTCGTTGGGGATGTGCGACGACTCCAGGCAGTCGTCGCTCCACCGCCTGCCGCACATAGTACACATAGTACATACACTGTACACAACACTCCACTACTACACTCTACATAAAATTGTTCAAATTTACGGGGCTATATTTGTTTATATTTGTAAATTCCTTCGCTAAGTTCTAAAATGCAACGCTATTGGTCGAAGCAAGTGACTTTTCTATTATGGCGTCGCTGTGTTGTTAATACACAGTTCATTTACGTTAGTTTATACAGAAATTCAGTCTTGAAGTATTTTACTGTAAACACGATATCAAGACTAACTTTAAAATAAAAAGATAAATGAAAAGATTCATTAATTACCACTTATTTGTACCAGGAATAATAAAAATGAATAAATTTTTGACTTTTGATAACTCTGAGAACCAATGAGATACTTTGTTGTTTTTTACATCGAAACATCTCAGCGACTGTGACGAATGAAATGTGACGAGTGACGTCACGTGTCTCCAGTCGCATTTTAGTCGCACGGAAAAGCTCGTAATTTTATTTTATTATTATTAACTCAATGGTTGAATTTTTGAGTCAATATTTTTTTCTGGTTACCTTATAACAAGTAAAATCGTTTAAAACAAGAAAAATAATACATGCATATTCCCTATTAGGAAACTAGCTGGCAGTTATAATAGCTATAATGACCTTTTGAACTGTATCCCGGAGAAATCTTTCCTGCAGGGGCGCACCGCGAACTGGTACGCGGGGTGGCGGGGGCGCGGCGCGGGGGCGGCGGCGGCGGCGCGCGGGCCGGGGGCGGCGCGCAGGGGCGAAGCGCCCGGCCCCGGCGCAGGCGCGCGCAACGGCGTGCCCGGGGGCTTCGGCTTGTTCGTCGACCCTTTGGGACGACCGCGCTTCTTCGGCTAGAATAAACATAAGTGTTGTAATTATGTATGCACATTAAATGTATACGTTTTTTTTTAACTACTAGAAAAATATTGTGTTACATGTTGCCGATAGTAATCTATTAAGAATAAATATATTTAAATAAAATCGCTTGTAGTAGGTTTCAGTTCATTGTATTCATAAAAAGTGACAATCAGATTAGTAGCTCCCCGCAGAGAGCCTGGCCTACGAGACTTCTTCAACTTGTTACTAACTTTATTATTCTCAAGTAAAAAAAGACAACACTTTCAAACAAAATACCACAAGTAATTTTTATATTTTAAAATATTATATTATAAAGAGGAAAGATTTGTATGTATTGAAATAACTCAAAAACTACTGGACCGATTTGAAACATTTGTGCACCAGTCAAAAGCAATATCATCACTGGCATAATATAGGCTATGTTTTAATTAGGGCGAAGTCGCGAGCAACAACTACTCTTATATATTCATAATAGCGACTCTGCCCACTTGAAATAAAAAAATCGTAAAAAGTTTTTGAGTTATTTCAATAAACAAAAATCCAAATGTTTGTTATTTATAATATTAGTATAGATATAGATAAGTTACCTCAAGTCCAGGGGTGGTGAGCTTGCCGGGCGTCATGGCCGCTCCGGGCTTCGGGATATCAGGACTGCTGAACGGTTTCCTCTCCTCTTCACTGCAACTGACAATTATTATATTTAGTCCATACTGATGTAGTTATAAGCACTAGTTAAGCTATAATCTGATATTTCTTGGAGAGAAAAAACAATATGAAGTGGGAAAAGTGTGGACGTAACAGGGGAAAGATGGGCTAGTAGGGAAGGAGATATATAACTAGAAAAGGGTCCAAATGATCAAATAAAAAAGCTAAAATAAAGATAAATCTTCCATACTAATAAAATTAGATTGTCTGTTTGTAATATCAAAAGAAAAATTCCATTTCCTTCCAATTCTAAAAGATTATGTATTTGCGTTGCTGATAACGAAAATCGCATTAAAAAATTTTTTGCGTTTGTTGCGGGTAAACTCCGAAACGGCTGGGCCGATTTCGACTGGACTTTCACTGAAGGGCAGCTGACATAAACGGCCATATTATAGGCTACTTTTTTATCTTACTATTGCGTGGACGAAGTCGCGGGCACCAGCTAGTAAATAACTAAAATCTAACCTGTTATGCAGGGGGTACGGGGCAGTGGGCGTGATCGCCAAGGGCGCTGCGGGCCGCGGAAGCTCGCACATTTTATCTCCGCCTTCTAATTTTGCTGTTTCTATAAGGAAAACATAAAAAAATATATATTAATACTTAAATATTGTCACATATAATTTAATAAGTGTCGGTGTCGGCTCAGGGCTTGACACTTGACTATAGTGCAGGTCCTGGGTTCGAATCCCGCTGTACCGACGTGATTTTAGATTTTTCGAATTCCCTATGTATATAATTTAGCAGACGTTCTTACTTAGATACTGTACATATTGGAGTAATTCAAAGATATGTGTGAAGTCATGCAGTGCACTGTGCTTGACTAAGGCCTAGTCATCCCTTACTTAGAGTTGGCTCTGAGCCCCTTCGTGGGGATGTATATCTGGTGAGATGATGGTAAGTAAATTGCCACAAAATTTTCTAAACTCACCAATAATTTTATCCCCTGCTATACTTTCTGTTCTTAATTGAGTTTGTATTTCATCTGGAATGTATTTACCTTTTTAGTTTTTTATACATAATAATATATCAAAATATAAACAATTGAAGACAAACTAACTAACCTTTGTTTTGTAGTTCCGGAGGTTTCTGTATATCTAAAGGCTTTTGAGATATATCTGTAAAGTAAAATGTATTTCACAATATTTTCGTAATTAAAATACTACCTGTTGCTCGCGAGTTCGCCCCCGTGAAATTAAAAAATATAGCGTATGTTACTTGCAGATAAATTACCTTTCTAAACTGAAAGATTTTTTTTAAATCTGCCCAGTAGTTTTTGAGTTATTTCAATACATACAAAAATACAAATCTTTTCTCTTTATAATATTAGTATAGACAAACATCCATCCATCCAAACTTACAGATTTATAATATTACAATGAAGATTTTAGTATTATAGTAGTTTATGTAGGTTGTCCCAGTAACCAACAGATATTAAATCAAAACTCACCATGGGGTTTGTCTAGATCAGGTCTGTGTGCAAGATCGTCCGGCTTAAATATATCAGTTTTTATTTTTATTTTTGGCTGATCCAAATCACCAACCTAAAAAGTAAGCAATTTAAAAACATTTTCTAAACGATTCAACAGAAATTATAGATAAAATGTGATTATTAAAACATAAAGCGAGTCAAAAATAACATTGAAGAATACTTGTGCTACATTTTTATCAGGGAAACATCTCTACCATAATTTCAGCTTCGGGATGTGACCGTTTGTGTGCATCAGTTGGCTCCAGTTTGATCTCGGGCTTGAGGTGTTTGATATCAAGAGGTTTCTGTGCATCTAGTGGTGCGAGCAGCTGCGGCTGCGGAGCCCACGCTGGCTTGTGCACCATGTCCGGCCCATAGCCTTGCACTGCAATACAATCATTCAAACTACTACTTCTGTACTTTTATAACTTTAAATTCACCATAAAAAGAACATATTTTCAAAGGACACAAATTTAACTAATAAACCACAAAATAATTGATCGTTTGACATTATATTTGAGTATATTTAGTGGAGGTTTAGTAAATATTATTTTTCAGAATAAAATATATTTTTAGTGTAAAGATAAATATATACCCATGTGTGACTGAGGCATGTGTAGCTGTGCCTGTGGCGGCTGCTGCGGAGGGAAGCTCTGGTGATGAGCGTAGTTCTGGTGCGCGGGCGGCGCGTAGGACAGGTTCTGAGGGGCATAGCCGCCCGGGGGCGGAGGCCCGTATGCCGCGAACGCATCGGGCGGTGGGTAATGTGTGTTGTAAGCGCCCGCATAAGGTTGGTATGGTATCTGATGCCCATTATCTACAACAACAAATTAAATATGACGATAGGCACTCCGATATTTTTTTTCCCGCTCAAATTTGACGAAACTACACATACCTATATAATTAAGTGGTAATCCATTTCCTTGCACGACACCGTGCCCCGGTTCTCCCTCCATCCTCAATCGCTTTTGATTCATGGCTCTTTCTGCATCATAATTCATCTTGCACACTACAAACAAAAACCGCTTATAATGGAACTATATGTTTTGGTGCAAAGACCCATTTCCGCGCATCTCGGGTAACAAAATAGCACTTATTGGACACTTTCGTGTTAACTCTTTAACTCTGACAGACGCCAACCGGACGCCAGCTTAAACACAGGTTATACGCTCAGTAAAAGCAAACACAGCGTACCTTTGTTGGTCACTGATTATTATTGATTTTAGTTAGAACTCGCACTTGAATCCACTGACACACTTTAGAATCACATAATAGAATACATCATTATGTCAAAATATCTGTTGCATACGAATATTGCATCAAATTATCAGTTTTAATGACAGTAAAATTATAAAAAAACACAAGTGAAGCGTTCGTAGTTCGTATATTTTTTTCATACTTTGTTAACTTTGTCTTTTTTTTAGTTATGGTAATCCTAGAGTACAGATAAAAAAATCATAGTTTCAGACTTTTGTGTTGAATTGTTTAATATGTTTTTCATTCATTTTAAATAATAACACCTTTTCCTTGCTACTTTTCAGATTTTCTGTAATTTTAGTTGTTACAAACACGAGACCATATGGTTTTCTTTCTCTTTCTATAATATCTTCAATGAAGTTGGATTATCTGCATCCTTGTTATTCTATGTTGTTCTTTATCTTTCATTCGTTTCATTCATTCATTTCATTCATTTCATTCATTGTCATTCGATTTAGCTTGTTTGTCTATTGTGCTTTTGTTCGAGATTTTTGATTTTGTATTTTGTATTCATTTGTGTTCTGAAGTTGTAATGATTTATTGGTGAATTGTGTTTATATAGCAGTTTTACGAATAAGTTCTATGAACTCTCAATAAACATCGATCATATCAATATTTCTATTAATTTTAATTAAACTATAGCAATTACAGGTAAGACTATTCAAGTTTCGGACGTTATATTAACCTTACTTTTGAACATTTTGATGTTTTGTAGTTTTTGGGAATTACACTTTATATAAATTAAACGTATTTGTGTAAGAAAGGTTAATGTAAACTTACGACATGTTTTTGTTAAAAAATTAGAAATTAACATAAAATCAGTGGAAGTCCTATAGATGGATTTTCGTTGTCGTTAAGGCTAAATTTTCGATATTTGAATTGTATTATATTAAATTATTATTATCCCATCCTATAGTATTAGCTCCTTACCTATGGTATAAATGAAATAACTTCCTAATTAATATATTCCAAGGTATGCAATAGAATGAGACCGAGAGTATTTAATTCACCATAATAGTGTTAAAAATTAATTAATAATTGCAGATGCACGAACAATCAGCTGCCATGAACGAAAAGAATGTATGGGAAAATGATACATTTCTTAGTGAGGTGGATTTTACACATATCAATGGGTGAGTTCAAATATTATAATTTCGATTTAAATATTTTCTTTTTCATAAAAATTATGAATGATGATGATTTCATAATAGTAGTCAATTGCAATGAAACATTTTACACTTTACTCGTTTTTTCCCGCGACATTGTTTGTGAGGAATTAAAAAATCTAATAATCAATACAACCTTTACTCAGTGTTAATGTAGTTTTGTAAATGTAAAAGAATTTTTAAAATCGGTCCAGTAGTTTTTGAGTTTTTTGCATATAAAAATACAAATGTTTCCTATTTATAAAAAAAAGAAAAAGTTTTTTTTTAAAGAAAGTTTTTCGTTTTATAATAGTAACTTCCCCCGGGCGGAATTAAAAAAAACAATAGTAAGTAGTCTATGTGTTCTTCCAAACTATTCTATAAATTGCCAAATTTCATCAAGATCTATTCAGCCAATTAGGCTATAAACTTTAACAAACATCCATCCATCCAAATTTTCCATTAATGATATTGGTAAGATTAGTACAGTATGTTTGCATTGCAGAGAATTGTCATTAATGCCAGAAATATCAGTTATGCCAAATATCCTGGAGGACGAGGACACTTTAGATGCCGCTGTGAAGTTCAATCCCACAAGTGCATTTATTCCTGTAAGTTTTAAACAACTTATTTATACTAAAATAATAAAGTAAAAACACACACTACTTCGGGGCGTAGGATGTCAGCAATCACCGTTTGTTTTGGAATAATTCATTCTTTAACAAAAAGCCCTACACCTCCGACACACTCTAGGCTATATATTTTCACACTATCAAATTTAGAGGGTAAATAAATTGGAAAAAACCTTCATTTGGATAAGATAAACTACAAGCTGCCAACATGAAAGAGCAAGGTTATGGTAATGGTAATATTGACATTTGCAGTTGAGAATTTGAAAAATGTCAACAATAAAATAAAGTTTTTATAATTTTGCATCTTATCATTTATTATGTCAATTGTTACTTCTAGAACTTTTTTTGTAAGCTGGTTGTACCATGTGGATATATTTTTTAGACATCGCCTGTAGGACCTCCGGAGACAGGCAGCTTTCCCGGATGTCTTAATTTCGGTGTGGAAATAAAAGCCACAGAAACTGATAGGAAAAAGTTCTTGGTAAGTATTGTTAAATGTAATTACATATTTAGTTTGAATGCTGAAGACATATATGGTGTACCTTTTTTCTAATTGTTTTGAAAAATAATATGCAGTAAATAAAAATTAAATGTCTATATAATATCTAAATTAAATGTTCTTATTTTAATCACGATGTATTCGTGTTATCTAAAACAAGAGAAATATATATTTTTTTAACTTTTATCTATCTATGTCCACAAAGTCTTGCAGACGCGTTTCCCGGTCATCTCCGAAACGGCTCAACGTATTTTAACTGGTTTTTGAATGGAAAGTAACTTACTTATGAGGGAATAACGTGAAATTAAAGAAAATATATAGCCTACGTTACTCACAGATAAATTACCTTCCTAACGGTGAAAGTATTTTTTAAATCGGCAAAGTAGTTTTTGAATTATTTCAATACACATAAAAAGTACTAAAATACAAAAATACAAATCTTCGAGATCGTGCAAATAGATTATATTTAATTAGCTGTCGCTTCTGTGCAGGTGAACATATGTCTAAGTCAAACTCCAATACGTAAGTTACTTTCCATTAAAGTTCTCCTCAAAATCGGTTCAGCCATTTCTGAGATTACCCGAAACAACCACACAGTCTGTCTACTACCAAAATAGATCAGTTTCTATCGCCTGAAGTTTTTAAATCTTCATTTTTTTTTAAATTCACCTTGTTTAACTTCTACAGAACTTATCTAATTTTATCGTGGGAGGGCGAGATTTTCATAAAGTGCTTTATAGGGATAAAGTTGTGAATTGACTTGACTGTTGAAGATGTTCGAGTGCAACTTGAAAGAGTTTCGGGACCTCCAAATGCACTTCTGAACTACCCAGGGGAGAAACTCCCCTCGCTCGCTTGCGTAGCTACGGCATATCAGGACCACACTTCGTAACTGCCTTTCTGCCGATCTGGGAAACTTTACCTTAACAAAATTAAGTTTTTACAACAATCAGTATTTAAACAAAATAATATTTGCTACAAAACTTCCTTCTGTCGACGTAACGAAGCGTGAGAACTTTATGTTAATGAGATTAATATCCATAATTGTACAATCGTTTTGTTATCGCTCTAATTTAAACGATAAGAATAAAATATACTGATTATTATCTAAACTATCGCTAATGCAATTTTCGCGTCGTAGAGCTCGATGGATTATTTTGAATATCTAATCTACATACTTGTTTACTCTGTAATTATGATATTATATATAGAGAGATGTTCAGTCGCATAAATATAGCCCTTTTGATTTCACATTTCACACTCATATTGCGATGTCATTTTCGTCAAATGTCGTCGCTATGACGTAGGTCGGTATCTGGATGATAAGCGACTTGCGATTACGTAGTCACCACGCGACCAAGTTTCCAAAATATATTAAATGTACTAGCTTTTCCATGGGACTTTATCCGAAAAGGCTTCTAGCCTTGTACCCAGTAATAATGTAACTTTCTTATAATGGAGGGGTTTTTCACATTTTTGAATATTGGCTTAGTGGTTATTGCCATTTTTTCCTCTTCATAATACTAGTATAGATAAAAGACAATGTACACAAATGTAAGTAGGAAAGAAGAATTTGTTTCAATGAGATGAGAAAATAACCAAAGTAGGATTTGAAGTATTCAATAAGTGGTAACGAACGGTAACGTAACTTAACTACACGCTATGGTAATGGTGTAAAGGAACCGAGTAAAACATAGGCAACATGGATGCAATAGGAGAACAAGTAAACACTCCCTGATGTAGTACAAAATGTAGAGGATTAATTAGTCTGTGTGAGCAAATAAAGTAGCTCATTATAATAATATAGTTTACTTTAAAGGCAGTAACTTTACTAAAAACCATACTTTAATATATTTTACATAATAAATAACATATGTATAATTTGGCGTGTATGTATGGTCAATTTGACCACTTGTAGATTGAGTGGTTTGGTTAAGTTATATTTTTAAAATGACATTATATTAAAATGTATTTTTTTGTACACGCTGACTGGATAGTGCGTCGTGTGGATGGAAAGATTTACGTCGATACTTGCCAACAGTCGCTTGAATCACTTAATGAAAATATAAAAGGTGGGGAACTTGTATGTATATGTTTGAAGT
>LD688982.1:1045252-1058409 GCA_003118335.3 Papilio memnon | reverse complement strand
GTCGCTGCTAGTCGTGCTAGCCGGGTATGTAATCACATGATACCCACATGCTGTGCGATTAACGACGCGGCTTCGTGAACGGCGGCCTAAGGAAATTGCACCTGCCATACAACTTTGAAAGGCCGCTTGGAGTCTTGCCAAAACTAAACGCCGACAATAACCTGATCTTGTAATTACTTAAAGATGCCATAAGTTAATATATCGTCTATACAAAGGGCATAAAACTCTGTAGTAGTCTTCTCTTCTAAATTATATTCTACATTTGTGCATAATTTCATTGAGATTGTTACTGCGTCCATCCAAACTTTCACATTTATTAGTGGGATTAAGAAGATAAACGTTTGCAATCATAAATTGGAAATAGCAATTCTAGGTACAATAGCCTTAGCAATCAATTGTATTGATTTATGGTAAAACAAAATTTTAATATCCGACTGAGGTGACATTAACTCGTAACTCGTCCTATCTCGTAGCAATGTTTGTGTCAGTGACACTGCCATTGAAGGCTCGACAATCTAATCTCACGACACTATCTGTCTTATTCAAGAACAAAGAACTCTTACATTGAAAATAATTCATATCAAACATTCAAATGAGATATAGGAACAAATAACAATGAGAAAAAACGTTACAGAGATAACAAGGAGCCAATTACGGAATAACTGAAAACAACTTATTTCGCTGAAGTTTCTTCCACACAGGAAAATGTCGGTTTATTCCATAACAGATATTTTGTATTTAATGAGGACAATTATTTGCTCGACTACTAAACAAAAAAAAATATCACATCAACAGAAAATTACTTTTCCATTTTCTCTTGGCATATTACAGCAAAATGGTGCCTTCGGTTATTGTGAAAATAAAAGGAATAAGTTTTTATCATGTTGCAATATCTCGTCGTATTGGTGAATACCACAACACATATTGCGTAAGGAAATATGACACATATATAATCTACCTGGTGTGATTCATTCGTAAGAAATCGACACGATACGGTTACTAATCACGTTTTCAACGAGACCAGAGACAAAATGATGCTAAAATTGTGATTGTTCATATGGAGATCGTTGAACTTAAAGAGTAATATACAAGCGTATGTTAAGCAACATTTATACACCAAACTTCTATAGTTCGCAACCATTTGAAATTAAAGAATGCAGGAAAACGAAATCACTCACTTCCGGTATAAACGGTAGCACTAAAAACATTATTTGTGTAGTAATAAAACAATACATGTGTCGCAAATGCCTATGCAAATACTCAGCACGCGACATCACGGCGCAGCCAGTGCAAACGGGGCGAGGTTGTCGCTCGGCGCCTGGCGGGTGCCGCACTTCCTACATACGTTAGATGACATAACTTATAATACATTATTTACATATAAGTTAAAGGTACTGCCTACATAAGTTCATCGACAGTATTCAAATACACCGAGTAATGTATTTACGAGCCTAGTCTATCTCTAGTATACGATAGTACTTTAGTTAGTATGCAGACCACATCCTTGCTACCTAGACGAACAAATCGAAAGTCTACTCTCTGGTTTTCTTTAGAGAGGTCCACAGTGTTGGTTTTAGCATTACCGACGCCCTGGGCGACATTTCTACAACGCCCAATAACTGCAAACCCATACGAAAAGTGCCCTGAACGGTCGCCCACCTCGTCGTACCCTAACTGGATGTACAACAATGTTTTGTAGAATAAGCCTACACTTTTGACATAACTAGCTTTCGCCCACGACTGAGTCCGCGTGGAAAAAAAAACAAAACAAAGGTGAGTACCCAATGTGTTATTTCAGACTATCGTCTACATCTGTGCCAAATTTTATCGAAATCCGTTCAGCCGTTTTTATAATGTTAGTAAGAAGTAAGATACAATGGACATTTATTTAGACATGTCATATTTCAAGATAAAACATGGACGCATTTAGCTACTTTTATTACGTAGAGTACTCTAGTACTTAACTACTCATTTAGTGCGAGGCTTGGCGCAAGAGAACTTGTGTGCAGGTGCTTTTGACGGCTGCAAACATTAATAATTCAATGTTGCAAATTTAACTCAATTGTTTAGTTGTTAAGGTTTGTTTTGGCAAGTTGCGAGAGGACGATTAACGTCGACGTCGCTAAATGCTTCGAGCTTCAAGGACGGGAGAAGGGCTCGCTCCAATTGGCTCTGGACTTTGAAGGCCTGACAAAAGGCAAGGCTTTTGTATCGAATATACATGAAAGACTTTTTTTAACACGTTCGCTGCTAACGCGGTCAGTGCTGAGCGACAGTGAAGTTTCCGTTTAGGCCTATTACATTTTTGAAATTTGTATAAAATTACAAATTTTTTTTCTATGGTAATTGTTGTTTTTCTTTCAAAGTTCCTAAATTTTTTTGAAAGTTGAATGAAATGAAAAAATTGAAAGTCTATATGTCAACCATCACTGACCGACACGGCCCGGATAGGAAACTGCGATTTTTTTCTAGGCATAGAACGTGTTAATTAAATACCATTGTCAAAACAAGGAAAAAGCTGCCATTTTTGTTATGATTCATCCAAAATTCCTTTCGCAAGCGATCTCCGATGGACTTAAAGATTCTCCGTACCGGTGTAAATGTCGAGGGCATTAGGACCGCGCCGCAGGGGGACAGGCAAAGACGTCGCGGGTAGGTCGATGACTCAGGTGGAAAGCTGTTCAACTATATACGGAAACACGATAATCCCTTCTCAGTGAACACGGCTAATTTAGAAAGTTGACCAGGAAATGGTCATGAAAACGTGAAGTAAACATGTTTAGCAGCGAAAATAATAAGATATATTTAATTTACATCATTTTTAAGCGAGATTTTAGCATATTGGTGTACACATTTGGGTTAGCTATATACATGTTTTATGTAGTGTTTGTAATACATAATGTACTTACCTATCGCGGCGACGGGCAGGCAGTTAAAGCAGTCTGTGAAAGTCTTCCATAACTTGATGTTATACCTTCTTTTGCACTCGTCGTAGAACCTGAGAACATTGGAGAGCCGCCATCAAACAAAACATTCTATCGATGCGTTTGGCTCTATATCAATTTTGTTTTTAATTATGCCTGCGTATTTTTCCACGTTCAGTGAAGGCCGTCTCATACAAACATTGTACCAGGCGTCACGTTTGGTAATCCATCAGCGCGGTCATTGCTCTTCGCCGATATGCGAGAGGCGGGTCCGGATAGGTAGCCTAAACTGCTAAACGGATCTCAATAACATTTGGCATACATGTAGAGCATACTTTTATTTTAATACCACGCGGACGGAGTCGCGGGCGAAAGATAGATATTTTTAAGTATAATAAATTAATCGATTTTCTTACAAACATTACAAATGTTGCGTAAACAGAAAATTAGTTCTCAACATAACACGCCAAAGCAAATCCATTAAAAATGACACGCTAAACAACTGTGCATTATTGTCGTAAATCGCTTCTGATTTACTTACGAATCAAACAGAACAATTAACGTTCGGAAGTATGATAACACAGTGGTGTTATCTACCACTAACAATGATGTCATGTTTCAACAATGCGGCTACGGTCATGGATCCAGATAAATATTTACACCTGCACTTATACCCCTCGATATCGTTTTAACATAAGGCGATATTAAAAAGTGGCATGTCATAAGGCAACACTGCAATAAACAATGACTCACACTGAGTCATATGCTCACACTGAGTGTATAAGAAAGACAATTATTAAGTCGTAATGAATTGATCAAGATTTTATTATTATTGAGATTGATACGGCCGAATGTTGCAACGAATCTGACAGAGCACAAAATTTAATGGAATCTGGAGTAACATTATTTTGCCGATACTCATAAGAATGTCACAAATGCGTTTTATTTATAAGTAAAGGAACTTTAGTATGTATAAACCTTGATTATTAACCTTGTTATCTTAGCATTTAGTTAAATATTAGTGTGTAAGCAATTTCTTGTCAATGTCACGGTCCGGTTGTACTCAAATATGTGACAAAGGGCTTGGAAGGTGCACAACTCGTGTTCACCTCCCATGACGTGTTTTTACCCCATTCGAATGTTATGATAATTAAAACTATGCATATAAACATTATCTATTATGCTTCGGTTGTATTACTTAAAGCATAAAAATTAAAAATTCCTTCAGAAACACATCCATCATTGAACTATTCTGTATGGATTAATGTTAGCAAAAATAATAATTATAAGGTTTTATGTATTAATTTTACTAAACACTAAAATTCAAGTTTGTACAAATTAAGAAATTTTGTATTTCAAATTATCCTAGTTTCTATAAGAGGGTAGGTAATAATAATTGTAAATTAACTGTCAAAATCAAGTATAGTTTGAAAAATCAACTCACCCATAAATCCTATTAATGCTGGCACATTCATGGTTACCTCGTAGGAGGAAGAAGTTCTCTGGATACTTGATCTTGTAGGCAAGGAGCAGACATATTGTCTCCAGCGACTGCTTACCACGGTCTACATAGTCTCCGAGGAAAAGGTAGTTAGACTCCGGAGGGAAACCACCATACTCAAATAACCTTAACAGGTCATAATACTGACCATGAATGTCACCTAGAAATAATTCATACATTACTTTGATGACAATACTTAAGAAATAAAACATTCTACAATATTCCTCTATGCATAAGCTACCTTCCAGTCAAAAACACAATAGGGGTTCCAGAAAGCGATCTCTGTGTCTAAGTGTGTGCATTTTAAACACACAGACAAAAAATTATGTTTTTAAATTATATTTGTGTGCAACACAAATACATGTTTATTTTAATATCATAGGCCATGCATCATATCTTATGTAAGTCACTGGATTTTACAAGCTAGTACAAATAGTTAATATTTTTTTACACATATATATTGTAATTTCTGTTTATCACATTGTACAAATTTTAACTTTCTCCAGTAAATTGAGTATTATATATTAATCCATAAAACAATAATTGGTTTATTTCAAACTGTAATTTAATAATTAAATCCATTTTCCTGTTTGTGTACAACTTAATTAAAAAAGAATAAAAAGGATGCCAGGGGAAATATAAAACTCTTTAATGTGAATAAATATTAAAATACTAATATAGAAATCTTACGTTTTTTATAGTTTAATATTAATATAAAACAGCTAATTAATAAGCATTCTGTAAGAATAGTTATATAAACAAAGTATATCAATAATTCAGTTTTTGGCTATTTTTGAACAAAGGAATAATTAACTTTAGATATTTTAATATAAAATTTTTTTGAATAAATATATTTGTATGAAAAATGTTAACATTAATTTATTAGGTAAGTTTTAAATTTTTAAATATCTAATCTTTAAATAGCGAAAATTTACTTTAAACGATAGGAAAAGATTTAACAAAAAAAAAATGAGATAAAATTAAAACTTTCGTTTTAACAATAGTCAGTTACAACTTAAAATAGAAGATATGTACGAAGTAATGGAAAACAATTTCGAAAGTATAACGCAAGACAACACGAAAGTTGGTGTTTGTATGTACAAAGTGTTTTGTGTACAATAAATTTACTTACCGCATATTTTTAACGGAGCTTCTAATTCAAGTAGAATGGGTTGTGACAAAAATATTTCCCGAGATTTAAGGCATAGCCCTTTTATTTCAATTTCCGTTAACTGTACATTCATACCAGGCTTCTCGCCCCGGACTGAAAACAACCAAATATAAACAAAACTGCACTTCTCTAACACTGTTTCACTACCTAATTCATAATTTTCAGTAACCTTTATCAAACACTTTTATAAAACAAACAAATAACACTGATAATTCAAATAACTAACAATATAATTTATTTTACCTTTTAATAATTTTTTTATTACGTTATCAATGTTTAACTCATCTGTGTCTCTGTCTGCCATCGGATACAATGTTTGTGCACGAAATATGACTGAAGAAAATGAGCGAAGAGAATGAGATTATTAGGATTTTTGCCGATTTAAAAGGTACAACCTTTTTCAATTCTCGGCTATAACGAAACCCAATGGCGGAGCGGAGACATTACTCACACAAACAAGAGAAACACATCATCAGTGTTCCAATCTTCATTATAAAAATTCCCACTTCTCATTCTTAAAATGTTTAAAGTCATTATAGCTTTGGAAATATCTTAGAACTTATCGTTAACAGTCAAAAGTGATAAATAGGTTTAATTTATTTACAAAATCGGAAGGTTTAAATATTTTTTTTATCTTCATATTTACCCGATTGTTTACATAAATAATGCTGAAATTACGGAAAATTTTGGACAATAGCAACATTTCTAAATCAGAAGTGTTGCCATCCTACAAAATTTCAATTGCCATTAAAAATAATATTAATTTAAAAATATCCTAAATAAATGTAGAAATATGTAAGTATAATTTTATTAATTTAATCAATGTCAATATAATGCAAATAATAATACTAAAACTCTAAAATGACTCATTATTAAAAACTAAGTAAGCTAACCTATCTAAAATACGATATTTTTGTGAACTGTTTGCTAATTCTATATCTGGTTACATTTTATAATTCACATGATTTTAATATATGTAAGCTTTTCCAAAAAATGATTTAGAAAATTAAAATATAAATATTTGCACGTTTCGAGTATTTTTCGTAAGGTTTTGTTAATGACCTAATCAGTGAATTATTTCTAAAACATTTGGAAAACGAAAACCATTCTGAATTTTCTAATCCTTCTTGGTACCACGGTATGGGTGTCGCTTTCTGAAAATGAAATTAAATATTTGTATATCTATACATTATGAAATTCATAAAAAAAATATTCACAACGTTAACTTAGTATAGAGAATTAAACATCGGTGTAACAACGAAGCACTTACGTTGGTATGGTCAAGGTGTATATTCCAAATTTGGTGTTGATGTCCTCAAGATGGAAGATGCCCTGCACGTATTCATCGTCAGCAGGCACGGCAGGGGTCTCAAACACCAGATTCATGATGTAATCCTCAACACAACTGGAAAATTACAAGACATTAGAACTTATCACACTGTTTTTAGCAAAAAATCTCGCTATGTCACATTGGCCAGCGATAGTAAAACACTTACTAAGCGCACGGTTGGTAGGGCACAAGCTGTTCGATTCTATTGGGCCGCAACTGCTCCACGTACGGGTCGGCCACAAGCTTGACAGCTGCCGGCGGCGCCTTCCGCCCCTTCGGAGTTGGGGCTGGAGGCTGAATAGATACAAATAGCATAGTTAGATTACCATTATGTTTAGAGATTTGCTTGCGATATTGTTCTGGTATAATACCTTGACGGCGCCGTATGCCACTTCAATGAGACTCTTCACCTCCGCCTCGAGGATCTTTAGGAACTTGGGGACGTTCCATTTGGTAACCTCCTTGTGGTTGCCTAGTAGGCTCAGCAGCGGGGTGCAGTCGCACCTGGCCAGCCTGAGAGAAATGAAAATCGGAAACATTAAATCTTGAAGAGTAGAAGTAAATTGTTAATTGGCAATACAGATGTAACACATACTCACCTGACCAAGTCATCGATGCCCTTGAGGACCTTAACGATTACGGCCTCAGCGTTGTTGTTGAGCTCGAGTAAGCGCTGAGTGCGCAGGCGCTGGTCCTCGAGCGTGCCGCGTAGCTCCGTCAGTCGCCGCTCCTCGCGCTCCAGCCGGCCCTCGTTGACATCACGCTGGTCCACTGCATCATGTGAGTTTTGAGTTAGCTGTTGCTATTAAGTATTTGAAGATGTTATTTTGATTCAACAGGCAGTTCTTACTTATCCTCTGCCTGGTGAACTCCAAGTCGCGCCGCATGATGACGGACTCCTGCAGCACCTCGCATAACAGCACAAACGTTGAGAAGTTCTGGATCTCCGCTGTGTTGAATTGGTTTATTATGGTGGACACACGGTCCGATCCCGCGTATTCCTAAACAGAGAAAGAACAACAAAGATCTGAGGGTTGTCTGTAAGAAATTGCTTACAGCAATAAGGCCGCCCTTGCGCAATTCTTGTCTTAGCTTTTAAGTATATGTTTGGTAACTTTGTGCAAAAAGAATAAATAAACAAAGATCTAAAAGTGTCCTGGAACAGACGTCAAAAAATCTTTGCTACATAGTTTGTACAGTGAGTGCTCGGTCTCATACGAATGTTTGGAACTTATATACTAACGAATATCTCCTCAAGCAGCGCGTCGTGGCGCGCGATCTCCTGTTCGCAGCGGTGCACCTCCTCCTGCCGCTTGATCTCCTCCTTTTCGTCTGCCTCACAAATGCGGCGTGAGCCCTTCACGCGCAGGAACTCCTCCAGCTTGGCTAAGTGGTTAAGCTCGCCTTCGAAGGCTTGCATTTCCTGGTACAATATTATAACAATATAATAAATAAATAAAATATAATATAATATTATAAATAAAAAGCTTTATTGATTCCTTATAAAATATACATTTAACAATGTAGGATACTTATGAACATATATTTTTAAAACATTACAGTACTTGTGCAATTGCAAAAGGGAAAAATCTATAACAGTGACTAAATATTAAGCTAAATATAAAAACATGCACAATTAATTTTGTTAATGGAAACAATTTGTTTTTTATGTATAGAATTAACAAAAAATTTGATTTAAAATGTTCCGGTTTGTAACAAATTATAAGAACCGCCTAATGCGGTTAAAGCCTCCTCCAATAGCAATATAATACTACAAAACTATTTTTCTCGCTAAAATATCTACTGTTAAAATTGACCAGACCGATATATCTCTATTGAGTTGGAATAGACCCTTCCACTTGAGCGCCTCGAGCTTGCGACAACACTCGTCGCGGTCGGCGAAGGCAGCGCTGGCGATCTCCAGGATGTCCATTAGGTACTCCTTGCCGCGCACAAGCTTGCCGATGGTGCGGTTCCATTGGACGTTGAAGTCATTTCTACATTATAACAACAAGTATATGCATTCTACAATTTTCCCTTATTTTAATTATTAAATAGATTGAATGAACCTCTCGACGAGCAGGCGGTGTATCTCCTCGCGCACGGTCTTGTTGTTAGTGTTGACAACACAAAAGCGCTTGGTGGCAAGGTCCAGCCGGTTCTCCATGCGCCGCAGACGGTTATTGGCGTTTTCGATTATCGCCAATTCCTTGAGGGAAATTTAATTCGATAAATAATTAGGAAGTTGGTCTATACGACTATAGTGGACCGGATCCCAGTAGCGTTATCACCTCTGACTCCGTGGGCACCTTCTTTAGCAGCTCGACGATCTGTTTCTGGGCGAGGTAGTTGAGACAGTCGAGTTCGGCGAGCTGGGCGCGTTCCTCGCGCAGCCGTGTCTCTTGCGCCTCGTACTCTACGATGCCCCGCTTCGTGCTGCTTTTGGTCTGCGCATCGCGCAGTGCGTGCATGCCCTTCTTTGCTAGCTTATGTACATACAAAATATTAAGACGAACAGAACTACATACTTCTGTTGCGCCGGTGTTGCAGATCAGTGTTACTGCAGGTAACTTACGTTGATGCAGAGCATCGTCTCGCGCAGCTCTTTAGCGAGGATGTCTAGCTGCTTCTCCTGCGGGGCCAGCTGGGGCTCGCCTGCCGCGCGCTTCTCCACCGTGCATAGCGGCGCCAGCTTCTCGAACTGACCCCACAAGGACAAACTTAACGTTAAGAAGTGACTCATTGTTCAGGAAGACAGCGGTAATTGATCTGAAGCGACTTATGTTTAACTACCGCACTAACAATAGTCACGGGCCTGTCACCAGGTTTAGTAAAATGTGTACTTATGAATGAAAGAGGGAATAAGGAATAGGGAATTTGCCCAACGGTACTCATGAGCTCACGACGTAGAATGCAATCCTTTTATAATAGCTATCTCATGCCTACAATCCAATTTACATCGTTATCATCATCATATTGTTAGCAGGATGTGCTCTTATATTGGACTCTGTGACTAATTTTACATTTTTTCTTTCTTTTAGTTGATATTCTTCGGATGCTGTGTAGCATTCCTAAGGAAATAAACTTGTTCTCTATCTTTCTTCCCTAATACTATGCACTAGCGTGAAATCTGTATTAATTGGCGAGATAAATATGTAAAATAAACAATCTTGCAGACCGTCTTCTGAACATTGCTGAGCTCCGCTTCGGGGTCGATCGTCTTCTGCTCCACGGGTTCCGGCATTATTTAGGTTTTATAATTCTATTTTTATCCTAACAATCAATGAGCTAAAAATTGTATTAAAGGTTATCTAAACGTCTTTTCTGGCAGATTAAATGACATCTAAAAAATCTTCTTTCATTAATATATAGAGTTACAGTTAGAAACATAACAACTCCTTACAATACGTGCATTATGCTTTAACCATGGAAGTAATAAGTACTACGTACAACAGGAACAAGTTCTATCTGTACATTATGCCAAGGGTGTAAGAGTGTTGTTGCATTGCTCGCAAAATAAAATTCAATCCGAGTGAGAGGGCGAGTTGTGTCCGCTGTGTCCCTTTCTAACAGTGACCTAGAGTTGCCAGATATCAATCCTTTCTTTGTTTGTGGAAAATTAGGCGATTGATGTAATGTAATGAAGTGAAAAGTTTACTTTTAAAATGTTTCTAAATATCAATAATAATTTATTACCGACATATTAAAGCATTGTCATTTGTTGCTACATGTAAAACTTTATTAACGCAAAAAATTTACGATTGGCATACAGGTTTTCTCTTATTTATTTGATATTCGGAGACTTGAACTGACAACTCCACATGACATCCCGAATTAGACGTTAATGGCGGAGTCTTTTTTAGTTTCATGATATTTTTGAAGAATCTTAGTTGAAATGGTGAGAACTTGTGTCGGTGAGGCTTGCCGAAGCGAGTATTATGCTGATTATGGGTTATATTTTCACAGGTAATAGTTTTAAACATAATTTGTTAGTGGATAATTACGGTGACCATGCATGTTTATCCAATCGTAGTTCAAAAACAAATAATTATGCATTTATTTCTTCCTTTCTCTATTAAAATAACTTTGTTTTAATTTCAGATTTAAAATATAAGGAATAAGCTAGGTTTGCGGTAAAAACTTCACATGACTGTTTTATTTTGCAATGTCTGATTTAGAATTAACTTAAATGTACTGTACTGTTTTTTTCTTGCCTAATTAATGAAATATACCACAATAGCTAACTTATTGTTATTTTATCTCAGTTCAGCTGCATGTCGTGTCTCACAAGGACCACTAGGTAAGTACCTACCCATATGAAGCGGTTCTGAAGCAGCAACAGAAGGAAATGTATAGTGTCTCAAAGGGCAAGTTTATCATTAGCACCTTCGATTTGGGGTCGATATTATTGTAATTATGTGTTTTGCATTGTTGTTGGTGACACATTAATGATAACAATAATACATCAAAATCCATCTGAAGCAGTAAACTGCTGAAGTCAGACAACAAAAACAATATTTTCAATATTTTATAATTATTGTCCTTAAATCATATTTCAACATGGTCACCTTTGCCAGAGAAGGATAAAAGGTACAGTTGTTGTCGTCTCGCTCGGCTTCAATTTAGCGACGAGAGCTCAATCCTGTTTTAGTAGTACTTCCATGGATTACATATTTTGTATTGGGATTCCCAAATGTTTCTCTACGTAGCTCCTTTTAGCATGATCGTCGACAGTTGATGATCTAAGCTGGGTTTAGGAGGGGCAGCTATCATTAGTAGAGTCTTATGCGAAGTAGATTTAAATCTATATCATTGATTTTAATTTTACTACTTTAAGTGAGTTCCATGTGTACTTCAATCATTGAACCCTCAACGTTATTTCTTGCCAACGTTCCACCTAGTATTTTATCATACATTTGGTGGATCCCAGGATCGCTCATCACTTCTTCAGATTATAACTTGTACGTGATATTTCAATGGGACTTTCAAGTAAAGAAAAAACTTAACAATTGTTGATTTATTTATTTTCTCCACAAAACTTAAGTACAGCTAGTCATGACCTTATCAAGTTACAAAGTTAAGTACTTATTAGAAGTGCTTTGTATCTAAGTTGAGTTTAAAAGTGGTTTTATTGATATAAAATTCCAGGATTAATTGTATTACAATTTTAGCTTTGCAAATGTTTCCATTTACACGTAGAGATATTAAAATGTACTGTTTTTTACAACACATATATTCTTTTATTACTTAAGTTTTTCTAAAGGCATTATCGGCTCTTTTAGTTCACATTTTAGATGTTATTTTGATTAGTTGCATTGTAATAAAATAACCCTGGTAATAAAATGTTAATATTGACTGAAAGAATAATATTTAAAAATAAATTTGTGCTGAATTATACATTTATGAATACATAAAACAATTCTTTTCAAAATACATATAAACACTATATTATTGGCCTTTATTAGTTTTAAAGACGAAACATAAAATTTATATTTATTAAAATATTTTTTTACATTTTCATTATAAATTCAGTCTTAAAAATAAATAAAAATACTTGTGTTATTAAAACTATTTTACATATCGGAAATATAAAAAATGTACATCATTTTATAATTAAATAAAACATTGCTCCCGCGAAAAACACCTAAATAAAGATATTTATTATCTGTGTAAATTGATATTGCATTTTGGATTTTACTCCGTTTTCAACAGATTAAAAAAGTTACTTGGTTATTTCTTTCAAATAGAAATTATTTAATCGAAATAGACATTTAATAACTAGGTGATACAGTGAATTAAAATAAAAAAATCGAATCGTTATCGTTTCGTAAGAAAAAGAGTTAGATAGTCGTGTTTATTGTTACTACGAAGAGAAATTGTTTAGTTGTGCATTGTTACAACGATAATTCAACAGAAAACAGCCACAATATACGAAGTTTTGCAGACTTACACTTTTGCTGAAGCAAAAATAGTGCAAAAGGTCTCCGTTATTATGGTTTTTCTGCAATACAACATTTATACGTGCAATTATACTAAATATACACAAGACATAACTTCTACATGTAATCTCAATGCAATCTCTAAATGTATGGAATGTGAGCGTATCGTTACAATATGACATTTTAATTTCTATATTTTAGGTAACAATATTATTATTCGGCCAGATTGAATTGATACATAAATAAGTTGAGCAACTTAGTAAGTTATTAAGTACATGTTTGTATTAAATTA
>LD688982.1:998122-1021457 GCA_003118335.3 Papilio memnon | reverse complement strand
GAATAGTTTCTACAAAGTTATCTAACAGTTCTACAATTTTAGACAATTATAAGAGTTTGTTAACATTCGTGAGGTAAAGTGTTAATTGAGTTAAACAGCTAATGCGGCAAACAGCTTCATACTTAGTGTGGGAACTCTTGTCAATTAACAATTATATCATAACGGGTGGGCAGGGGCTATGAGAACTGTGCTCACAATGCTCCCTGCATGTCAGGGTTAGGGAAGGTAGTCAGAGAATTAAATTCTCTTCACACTTCAATTATAGACTGACACAAGATCTATAATTTACGCATGTAAACTGAGACAAGTTTTGGATTTAATTTTATGAGAGTGTCAAATGGGTAGGAAATAAATGTCCTCGACTATATGCCATATCTATACTAATATTATTAAACAGAACGCTTTGTATTTTTGTATGTATTTAAATAATTCAAAAACTACTAGGGCGATTTCAAAAATTCTTTCACCATTAAAAAGCTACGTTATCGGTGAGTACTCCGATATAGGACATGCTTTTTATTATTTTTTAATTTCACGCGGGCGAAGTCGCGAGCAACAGCTTCAATAATACAGCTCTTACTACTTGCTATTTGGAACATTAGTTGAAGTTAAACAATGTCATAACAGCCCTCCTTTCTGTCTCTTAGAGAACAATAACTGTGAAGTAATCAACGATAGCTGTGGGCTGTACTACTGACCGTAATAATGCCACTTTCGTGACATTCTGTCATAAGGAATTTAGTTAGACGTAAGCAATGTTTCCATACAACGACGACCAAATAGAACGTGTTAAATGTTAATGTACAGTCGAGGAATATGGCGGTGTTCCATCTTAAAAAGTCATTTGAATGTTTTGTACATATTGAGATGTTCACAAGGAGAAATAACCTAAGGGAGCTTATGTGTCTACGAAATAATGTCAGTTGGTACTCGGCTAATTGTCTTTTATTATTATTGCGTTGTTTGCTACTCATTGCTATATCGGTTATTTGTAAGAGGCGGTGTTTTAATGCAAAATTCAGGGCAATTTTTCTGAGTGGCACACCGGGGATATCCGCAACTGTACCAAATTACCTTAGATGAATGTACTGAAGATATTTATTTGTAGTAATACCTGTAACAACAATAATAATAATTAGAACATTTGTGAATATTGTACGATGATTACAAAATATATTCATGGAAAAATACATTTTGTATTGTTATTGTATTTAATACGTGTCGAATCGCTTTAAAGTTGGTCACAGGCTCACAGGTGGCAAGAAATTTCTTACAAGAAGGCATTCTTTATGTACTGACAATATTAATACAATTATAGTACGTATTAATTTCACATGTAAATATAAGACGAATTAATTATTTAAGATTATTTGATTTCCCGAATTCACGGTACAAATGTTACATTTTATCTATGACTAACTGGTGCTTGCAGCTTCGCCCGACTAAATTTAAAAAGTAATAAAAAAACAGCCTATATTACTAAGTAATAACGTAGCTTTTTAATGGTGAAAGAATTTTTGAAATCGGCCCAGTAGTTTTTGAGTTATTTCTAAACATACAAATCTTCTCTTTATAATATTAGTATAGACAGTATAGATAAATGTTTTCATGATAATTAACTTAACAATTCAACGATACGTCTGAATATATCAGGTAGTCTTGCACTTAAAATCTTTTCTTCAAACAAAACACGGAACAATAATTGTGTGTATTTTGTGTATATTTGCCATTTGAAAATCAACCTTATTTCATATAGTTATGTTACAATATCGATGATACAGTACTGCAACGAGCAAGAACAATACGCAGCTAAACTAACAAGAAACAATAAAATGTCGATAACATCTCAACAGCCTGCAAACAGTTCAGCGGAAATTATTACTGTAAAATCAATAAGCATTTTCTTAAACCTCTTTAAAAAAACACCAAAAAAACGAAATTTACAGAATTTATTGATGAAATAAAAAAACAATTCTTGGCCTAAAGGAGAAGACTCAGCTGACGCGATCTCCAGCTTGTCAGTGAAGGCCGCGCTGGTTTTCAGCCTCTCTTACAATGTATTATATCAAACTAAAGAAAACTACTATCCAGTTTATATTTATGGGGTTAATATTGTTATTTTGCTTCAAAACGTATAACTTAATAAAAAAGATAATGTAGATTATATTAGTCATCACCAGCTCATTATATGTCCCCACCGAGGGGCTCGGTGCCTAGCCTAAGTTAGGGTGACTAGGCCATAGTCAACCACGCTGGCCAAGTGCGGGTTGGTGCGATTATATTAATAAAATATAATGTAGGCTAAAGTTACTTACGTGGCATAAACATACAAGGATAAATTAAGAGACATACTTAATAACCTTTTATATGTGCATTTCAGTCAATGTTATTACCAAAAGAGTAATTCAGCAGAGAAATATATACATTGTAAAAGCACGAAGTCATTGTGAGGGAACGATCATCGGTACCTCAAGTCACGTATGAGATATCACAACACGCCTTGGTCACAATGGCCGCCGAAACTGTTCGTGCTTTGAATTTTACCGTATCTTGGAATTAAACCGATTACTTAACTGAATTTAAATTGTTTAGGGTTTTTGTATTACGATGTCACAGTTGCCTATATATTGACACATACGCAATAAAGAACTATTGTTTGTTTTTATTAATAATTTGATAAACTGTGAAATTTAAACTAATTAGGTTGGCATTGTTAGCGGCGGTAAGTTTACGACAATTCACCTATACGAGTAGAATGCATTCGCACGCTCTTTTTATGCATTTACTGTAGTTAAATAGTTAATTCCAGCTGCAAGTCATCGACCTTTGGCTTAATTATATTTGTAAGAGTGTGTACACACGCACGCAAAGCAAAGGTTAAGAACCGTCCACGCGTGCAGGATGAAAGTGAACTTGAGATAAAGTCGGCACAAGAACTGTGTTTAGACGTCAACTTAGTAGTTAGTAGAAATAGAAAATAAAACGACATTCATAAACAGCGGTTTTGAGCAATTTGTGTTTCACTTTCATTTAATATAGACAACATGTTAACATTTAGACAGAAAGTTTAAACGCTGCAAAGATCTTTAGAAATCTGGCAGACAAAATGAGATTAGAAGAAAACGTGTACTGAACTAATGATTAAAAAAAATGATCTATTCGCACTTAAACATATCTATCGGTTGTTTAAGCAATTGTACAACGTAACTTCAATGAAGTGGTAATTCTCGAGCGCCACGCAAACCCGCACCGCAAGCCGCAACTCGGCTCTCAATATCCTTCACTGCAAGATAATTAGCACAAACCACACTCACCTGTCGCCACTTCTGACTTAATTAGGTCAAATAACATGTATACGAATACCTACATTTTGTACACGTACATAACTATTATAAAACAAGGATGAAGTACATTACGCATGATTGAACAGGTTAAAAAAAAACGACAGAAAACTGTCATAAAGTACAGTCAGTAAAATGCGCGGTGTTCCACTGACAGAGAAATTGTCTTGTTTCTTACAACGAGACAACCTCCACCTCTTACCAAACTAATTACGTACTAGTGAGTTGTGTAAACAGCATAAGTATTGTAAAGTAAGGATAATAATAAAAAGCAATACACAGCTACGTACTACCAACCAATATTTTATTCCTACAGACACATTTAAAATCTCCTATTGGTTATTGTTGCGTCATCATTGCGTACAAAGCGTTCAAACGACTGTACCTTTTAAGTGGAACGCCGCCAGATTCCCCGACTGTACATTAAATTTTTAACAAATCATTGAAATGCCACTAGAGTTCGAATAATTTTCATCTACTGTATGCAAATAATATTAAATTTACAACCGGTGCTAGACGTTTCATAAGATATATTTCTTGCTGTACGGCGTAACATGCGTTGTTCTCACATTACACAAGGAAACCTGTGGCAGAGGCATTTCCCTGTAATATCGTGTTTTTAGACGAATCAATAATTGTATATCTTCTCACGGTGACATGTATTACGTGGGAGATACATAGAACAATAGGTATGACGTAATTGCATGTTTTTTGCAACTAAATACGTTAATCCTTAGAAATTGTAGTTCTATTTGGAAAGTCCTTCTATTGAGAAAAAGTTTAGTAATATAATACCAACGTAATATGTCTATCGAAGGACAAGGACATTAGTCTTCTATGTATCAATAATTTGGTAGGGGGGATAGGGGTCGCAGTAGGGACCTCCCAGGGCACTTGACAATGAGGGCACCTAAACGAGCATTAGAATCATATGAGCCTATTAACCCCCCTCCTAAAACATGGTAAAATTGAGACGCCGTAAAACACTCGCCCAGGGCGATAGTAACACTACAACTGGTGACTTCAACATAAATAACTGTGGACAACTCGTGAATCATTGTTTTGCAAACGTGACCGCTTATCGCCGAACTACGAAAAAAAACAATTGCATGATATTGACGACTAAATCTGTACGAACCGAGTTAAACGTTAGAAAAAGTGTTGGATTAATATCGATGACAAAAGTTTTGGTTTCATATAGGAAGTATGTTCTTTAATCGATAGTTATATTAATCAGTGTAATTAGGCAACATTAACACAGTGGAAAGTAAAAGTCGTTAGTTATTCATGACCCGCACATTCGATCACCAGTGTCGGCGTATCTAGGTCACAGGCTAGACCTAGCCGCGCCATGTGGGACCTAACTGCCCGTGACGGGTTACAGCTGCATATTAATTAGGTATACAAGAAATAGTCTCACAATATTTTAAGTAATATAAATCGTTAATTGTAGACAGTAGCCATCTTTAAAAACATGTTACAACTAATGGATTTCGACTTCAACTAACTAGAAAATTGGAAGTTCCTTTAAGGTTTTTTAACCAAATACACGCATAATTACATTACCTGCTACACGTCCCCACAGACCTGCTCAAGCGTACCCTAAGTTAGGTTGTGACTAGATTAGTCAACCGTGCTGGTCCACTGCGAGTTGATTTCAGACATCTTTGAATTTCTTACGCATATTTACCTTTCATCGTAATTAATGTTCTATGTCCGATGTTATTATTGTAGTACAGACCGGACGCACGTCCCATAAGCAGTAGCCAGTGGCATGCAATTGATGTCACGTCACGACTCACATATGTTTTCTAATTCGAAACTAATTTACGACGACCGACAATTACAGTTGTACCTTCATAAGGGAGGACTTTATAAGAAACCTCTATGCGAGAGTCTTCGTCCGATCGCGACGGAACGCCTCCATAAGGGAGATCTCGGATTAGGAAGGTTTCCATTAGCGAGAATATCGCGGTCTATTGGATTCTCGCTTATTTATTCGACTGTATACAAATTATGTTTCTACAAGACCTTACTATTAAAACAAACTAAGACTAAATTATCTGTTCTGTATATTTCAATTATTTGAGAACAAATTAAGAACCTTATTTGAGTTAAAATGTGCAGTAACCAGTATTTAATTTTCAAATCTAAGTTGCAGTATTTAATATTTTATTTAATGTATTTACTGTACTTGTAAGATAAATAAAATAGAACAAAAACACATAAATTATTTACTGAACATAGACTGGTTGCAAACAAGTTGTAGGCATTCATTGAATACTTGTAAAGAGCAATGTGTATTTAATTGTACGAGTGTATCAGTAATTACTGTCGGTGAATGTCGATCTGTCAGTTGGAAGGGGACTAATGACAGGATGTCATTGTTGGCATTTAGACCTTTAGAGCGCTCACACCTTAGACTAAACTATCGCACAACTGTTTAAGTCTCGCTTTGATTCCTATGAGCGTATATGGAGGTGCACACATTACTCGAAAAAACGTGTCTGATAACCATTTTATTTTAAATTCGTTCGATATTCGATATATTGAGAAATCGATGTCACAAAAAAACACAATATTCATGTCAAACGACACTTTTTAGTCTGATTTAGTGCAAATATTCCATATAAAGAATTTTGAGTTTCTCTCATGTTAGTCATAAAAGTATTGGAAACATCTTAATAGATAGGCATTACAGAATTGTTCAGTTATTCGACCTCCTTTCTAAACAATAACAATGAATCACCGACACTAGGTTTTAACGTGTGCTGCAGTCATTTTGTCTAATCTGGCAAACTGCGAAGTAACCAATCATCGTTACAGAAAGTATTAACTTGTTATTCGTATGCGATAACAATAATTTTCGTATATCTTTATGACTTCCATTACTATTAATTCTTAATGAATGCAATGATTAAAGAACTCTTTGCATTTAATTTTTATGACAATCGGAACTTTCTGATTTCAATTCCAAACTACAAGTCACAAGCGACGTTACATCATCGCAGCAGTTTATAAAATATACGAAATAAAATTAGCAAATTTAGAGTTGTACACTTTACATTGGAAGTTAGAAGGAAACGCGTAAAATTATAGTTATAACGCTAGCAATTTGTTAACTTGATATGATCTTATATTGCATAGCTGTTGCTCGCGACTTCGTCGGCGTGAAATTAAGACATAATAAAAAAAATACCTTTCTAACGGTAAAAGAATTTTTAAAACCGGCCCTGTAGTTTTTGAGTTATTTCAATACATACAAAAATACAAATCTTTCCTCTTTATAAAATTAAGGATTTAATTATATTTTTTATAATACTGACTGAAAAAACATGTATCGATATGATGAAAAAAAAATATTTATTAGAGTGAGATAGATATATTTATCAACACCGTCTCTATACTATACTAAACTCGAACAGATATTGAAGCGACTCTTTGTAAAATTCCTTTTGCAACTAATTACAACAAGAATGTTATTTTAACTATGTCCAGGTGTACAAATGTTAATGTAAGACTTAGATATTGAAAACTAGGTCAATCTAGAGGCATTTATTACTAAAGGTGCATACACTTAAACGTTCGTAGCGAACGTTCGCCGAACATGTCTGACATAACTTGCAATCAACTTATGCAACTGTATGCATTGACAAGCTGACATTAATTTTTACATATGAAATTCAAATTTAATTAATGCTGCAATATTAACTGAATAATTGAATAAGTTATTGGGCAAGTGTCAAAAAAGTTTGTTTAAATGCAATCAAATTAACTTATTATGAATTTGTTTCGTAACTTGTTCATAATATACTTGTGAATATAATTATGCTTAGCTTGTGAAATAATATTAGAATAGCTAAAGTAATGATTAGAAAGTGTGTAAAATAACCTAATAAACGTTAGACAAAGTAATCTACTAATACTTAAGGAAAACTTTTTCAATGCAATTATTTCTAAAATATGTTTTTCTTTAATTAATTTAAATAACAGTGTCTCAAACAGGAATTATTTTCATATAATAAACGTTCTGCGAAATACCAATAGAGTTGGTTAGCACCTTGTTAAAGTCACCTTTACAGTTCCTGCGTCACAACACAACCTGTGTCAACAAACTGCAAACTGACGCATACAAGTACTGCCTTTTAGAGTTAAATGACGCATTCGTTTAAAAACTTATGTCCTTAACATTTGATAATCATTACTCATAACGAAATTGCAATAACAAATGAAAATCGCGACAGAAAACTTAAGAAAAACGTTGATTTAATTAGAATAGAAAGAAAGATTTAATTGCTTGTTTTGTTTTTTGTTTGTATTTAATAGGCTCCGAAACTAATGAAAAGATTTTAAAAAGCCAACCAGGTGAAGCTGGGTCGCATCGCTAGTATTCCCAAGTGTATAAGAATACTATATAATTCCAACGTTATTTTATTATATATTTTATAGCGGAAATGAACAATTAAATAATAATGTTGCACCGAAAATGAAATAAATGTTGTAAAAAGCTTATTAATATAATAATTCGTTCCAAATTGTATTATGTATAAACTGTGATTAAATATATTGACGTTACCTAAGTAACATTTAAGCATTGCTATAACTTAGTTTATAACAAGTATAATTTCGGTTAAAGACAATTTATGCAAAACATTTCCAATGCTGATGTCACCTTAAACGGATCTTGAAGATGTCAAACAAACATTATGTTGCAAATCGTTGTTTGTTAACATGACTCATATGTCCATATACATTTATTTTAATGTTTCCTAATTTATTACGTGGTTTTGATATCGCAGAGCGCGCACATCTTTGACTAAACTATCGCAACTGTTTAGTCTCGCTGATTCCTATGAGCGTATATGGAGGTACCCTACTCGATTTTTAGTTGTGCAAAACTGTTGAATTGGCTGCGAAACAATCGTCAATCGCACAACTGATGTGCGATAGTTTAGCCAAAGGTGCGCCCTCTCTTACTAATATTGTAAATGTGAAAGTTTAGATGGATGGAGTTTTGTTAGAGTTTGTAGCCTACACTGCTGAACGGATCTCGATGAAATTTGGCATACATGTAGAGGATAGGTTGAAAGAACACAAGCTACTCACCTATGAAGGCTAGTATATAAGATAAGATATGTATTAAAATGCAAATATCAATATTTTTATGTATTAAATACCTAATTTCTTAATAGCATTTGCAGCAAACGCAGCTGGTTGACATTGTTATATATTTCTAATAAGATTGTGATCACAAGTGATGTAACAGAGCAGTGGAATATTTGCAGGGTGTTATTTGTCACGACAAAAGCCATACATGATATATGTCGGGTAATCCCATTGTAAGACACAAGCGGAAGCGACAGCGGATAAATACGGTGTAAAAATATGGGAAAATCTGATAGTATCTCATAGGATCTCGATGAAATTTGTCACAGATGTAGAACATAGTCTGGGCTACTTACTAATTTTGTTATCCCGCTCGGACGATGTCATAGGCAAACGCTAGTGTATAGAAATATTATAGTATTTACTTATATTTGATAAACGGTTCTGTTGATTATTGTTGAATATTTGCATAATTCGCATGTTCTTTTTTGCGCCAAAAAAATGTATTCTATGTAATTGTTGGTACCGCACATTGTATCGCAGTTTGTAGACTTAACGTTTGCACGTTAAAGAGGCTTCGTCTCATGACTAAGCACTGATGTATGGAAACACTGGCGATATTAATCATCACATCACGCCACCTGGCGGACAGGCGGCGCAAAATCTTGGCTTATTAGCCGTCATATTTACATTTTTATCCCGTACATTCCCTCTTTTATATCATAAAACAAATAAACTAATATATAAAGAGGAAATATTTGTATTTTTGGATTTTTGTATGTATTGAAATAACTCAAAAACTATTTGGCCGATTTAAAAAATTGTTTCGCCATTAAAAAGCTACGTTATCGCTGAGTAACATAGGCTATATTTTTCTATCTTTCAATTACACGTGGACGAATCATAAAATAAACAAACTAGCGGCCACTTTAATTCGCTTAACCGCTTTAATAAACGGTGGAAGGGATAAAGATTCCCCTTCCCAGCTTATAAGAAAAAGGTATAAGGGATGCCCCTATCTTGTACATATTATATGACTATTTTTTTACAAAACTAGCTAGTTACGTGTCATTTAACCGAATTGTTCATGGACAAGTTAATTTTCACCTTTTGTTTTACCATATTTGTTACATTCCATATAAGCATAAGTCTTAAATAAGTTAGCTGAGCTCCACATAAAGAATTTCACAGTAATTTTCGTAATGAGCATGCATAAACATGAAAATGTTAAATCACAGCCAAATCGCAGAAGGAGATTACGTTGAGTTACAGAGAACTTTCGACATCATGTTTGTTGCGACAACTTGCAGTAATTTCTATGAACGCTTGCAGAACGCGTGTTTCATGAATATGTAAAAATAAAAAGATTCTTAATGCTACTGAATAAAACAATGATAATCCAAATAAAACACACAAACGGATCAAGTCTTCCAATATCGTTTGTTGCAAGAATCCTGTGACAAAGTTAATTAAATTTAAAGTCTATGTATTGATAAAACAATTATAATGTTAATAGCTTTCGCCCGCGACTCCGTCCGAGCGGAATTAAAAAAAACAAAAGTGAGTAGCCTATGTGTTCTTCCAGACTATACACTACATCTATACCAAATTTCATCGAAATCTGTTAAGCAGTTTAAGCTACAAACTCTAACAAAGATCTATCTAAACTTTCGCATTTATGATATTAGTAAGATGTAAGATTATTAAGATTTAAAACTAACCAGATTATATAATTAATTAGTCGCAATTATCATCAGACAATCATATTTGGGGTGCATTTGCATGCACACTCACACTCACACTCACACTACACACAATGAAAGTTGAATTGAATAATTAAAGACATTACAAACCAGTTGACAAAGATTTGAAAGTCGTCACAAGAGATGACATAACCAAGATGAAGGAGATTATAAGTGATTGCATATAACATTCACATAGAGACTTCAGTGCAAGTAATGTACCAAAGTTTTATAAAAGTACTAGCTACTACTAGCCCGTGCGGCTTCATCCGCATCATATTAAAACCTTTATTTTATTGTTTACATTTGTCAAATTCTCAATTGCAAATGTCAAAATTACCGTTAACAATAACCTTGCTTCCTTAATGTTGGCAGCTTGCAGTTTATGGTCCCTTTCCCACATGAAGTTTTTTTCCAATTTATTTACCCCCTAAGTTTAATAGCGTGAAAATTATAGACTGAAGCGTGTCGTAAGTGTAGGGCTTTTTGTTAAAGATAGAATTATTCAAAAATAAACTGTGATTGCTGACATCCTACGCCACGAAGTGTGTGTTTACACTTTATTATATTAGTATAGATATAGATAGATATAGATTGACTTGAAAAACAAGTGTAACATTAACAATGAAACTTTGTAATAACAAATTAGTATTAATCTTTTCTTTCTCGAAATATCGATTTGTTTTGATATCTCGTAACATTTAAAACCTGAAACCAGTCGGACCAGTAAAGTCCATGCCAAAGCCTCCGCGAGGATGATGTCAACGGTGAGTCACGGCGCGCCTTCAGCCGGACCTCTACGAAGGCTGTATATGATTGAGTTAATATATCCTTACGAATGTGTCATACGTAATTTGTGCAGACTAACACTTGAGCCACACAACCACTTCAACAGAGCAGACAGATTGTGGCATAATTAATTATTATGTAACCTATGAGTAATATGTTTATTTTAATTGTAATTACTGCTCTCAAAGTCGATAATTTAGCACTTAGTAGATTAAGTATAGATTTCTCCTACTCAAACTCCTGTAAGGAAAGCCAGTAATTCTGAAACAGCTGGAGAGTTTATTGCGATATGAGTTATAACACGGCTAAACTCACGTGAAAACACTCCGGTGTAGGCACCGACCAGTTTCGGACCCGTCGGGGGTCCTTCTTCAGGGTGAGTGGTTACCGGCTTCATTCGCTATCGCGTCGCGACGGTCAGCGAATAAAGCCGGTAACCACTCACCCTGAAGAAGGACCCCCGACGGGTCCGAAACTGGTCGGTGCCTACACCGGAGTGTTTTCACGTGAGTTTAGCCGTGTTATAACTCATATAGTATAATGTCTCACGAAAGTTTTAATAAGTTTATTGCGAGATTCAAAAATTCCTTACTTTAGTGAGGATTTATAGTTTGAAGAAACTTGCAACCGCGGAGCAATTTTTTAAATAATTACAAACCGAGGGACAGACATCTGTTTTACAATTAGAAAGAACAGAATAAAAAACCAAACGGAAGTAAATGCATGTTAACAATACATCCGGTAGTGGGATCCAGGTGTGATTGCATCTAAGCAAAAACTTGACTAATTTTCTTTTAATTACATATAACAGAGTCCTCCAAAATCAATTGGAACAGCAAATGTTCAAATAACACGTGTTAGAACAATATTAGATTCATACCGAATACATTAGAGTGCTACCGGAAGCAGGCGGCCGGATGCGGTGCGTTATCTCTACCTACCCTCTAATAAACCGCAACTTGAGGATCTCGAGTGTTACAATAGCTTGTGGTAAAAAAGGAATTAGGGGACCAATTTTTTTCGTAAAGGAAGTAATTAAATATAACGGTACAAAAACAACCGAATCAGAATCTAAAAAAAATATATTTACTGATAACATCTTATCACTTATTTGCTTTTAGATAAGTATTGGATAGTTAAACAGAATGCGTTCAAAACATCTCAGAAAGTTTTTTCATTTATTTCTGATGCTAATTTATACTAAAACAAACATTCACAATTATATAAAGAAGTACTTGCATGATGTAGAGCTATCGACCTTTTAATCACACAATACAAAGAAACAATAACGAAGAAAAAACTAACATACCAATAAGAGCAACTGTCGACATTCAGGTTAATGTCAACGTACAATATACTAGTCAATTGTAATTGGTGCTTTATAACAGGGCTGTATTTACCATCTTATACGTGCAAATGCAGACACTAGTCTGCACTCGCCTCGCTTTTACCCCCAAGTTAATACGACCCTGTTATAAAACGACGTCAGCTGTGAGCTCATGTAAGCTGCGGCGATGACATTTAAGTTAGCACAGTTAGTGCAGCCTTCAACAGCTGTCTACTTTTTGTCGGGATTCCTCGATAGCGGTCATTCAGCTGCGTCTCATCTAACACTATTCAATAACAAGGTTTACTGTGATCATGTCGAATTTAAAATTCCCGTTAATCTTACTAATATTATAGACGAAAATTTGTATGGATGGATATTACTTCAAATCATCAAGCGGACTTTACTGTTTAGCATATAGATTAAATATATAGTTTTTTTTTTTAATTCCGCGCAGACAGAGTCGCGTGCAGTACGTTGTATTGTTATTAAAAACGGCTTAAAATAACATAATGTAGAGTTAGGAAAATGTGTCTAATAAAGTTGTAATTTGAACTCGGATCATTAACATTGATGACAAATCTTTATTATTGTGGAAAATTTATTTTTTTAATTTGAGCTGGCTTTATGAATTTCGAATTGCATTCCTTCCACTTTGTGATCTATGAACAGGTTCCCACTTTTATTTATAACAGCACTAAATTGAATACGAGTACTAAAGCCAGTTAACTTAAAAACGCAGCGTGGCGTGTTTAATTATAATGTCATAGCAAACACCGTTAGCACAGTTGTATAAAGTATTCCTATATTTAACATTTCTTTACAGTTATCTCACTGTAAGGATTCCCTAAATTATTGTTAACTTTAAACAAATGATATAATATAATAACACGAGAGAAACATCGTAAAATCAATATTCATACCACAAACTAGCTAAGAATATTTCATACTAATAATATTTTCCTCATTAGCTTCGAGGGCCGTATGCACGGACAGTCTATATTGTATGTTAATTAGTCGACAATCTCCGAATACTGATCACTTTATAATTAACTAGCTTTTGCCCGCGACACCGTCAAAAAAAATAAAAATAGCCAGATAAAATACCTTTTTAACGGCCTTTGAGGAGATTGTAGGTTCGCTTGTTGAAGGACCCTAAGTCGTATTGGTTTGGAAATACCGCCGAGGACAGACCGTTCCACAAGGCGACAGTGCGGGGCAGAAAATTACGCGAAAACCACACGGTTGTGGAATGCCAGCCATCGACATGGTGAGGATGGTATCTGGCGGTCTGTCGTGTCGTCCGTTGACGAAACTCGGCGGCAGGAATCGTTCCAAACAGCACCTCGGAACACTTCTCGTGGTAAATGCGGATGGAAGATGCAGAGTTATCATAGATGTTATCAATTTCAAGACTTTATCGAATTCAACTGATCCATACAATTGAATAAATTATCTATAGTTTATAGAGCAATCTATCAATTTGTGTACACTCTTACAATGTATTATAATTATGTCGATCGATCTGTTAATTATGCAAAAAGTTGTATGTAAGTATGGTTTGATGTCCCGCTAAAAAGATCTACAAACCCCAATCCCTTTATGTTACTGGTATGAGTATTAAATCATATAATAATTGTAACTTGATATAAATCAGATACATTTACAAAGGTAATAAAAGAAATAACGTTTCGCAACAATAACCTTGCCAGATTCGGTCGAGATCCGGTTACCAAACAAAATCGGTGTCTGGTGATCGCACGCTGCACGGTAATGTGATATCTATCGACATGGAATAAAGACTGCAATCGTATCAATGCTAATACTTCATTAATCATTATCAATTAAAAGTCAATCTGTACAGTTAATAGAATTTGAATGTCAGTATGTAAAAGAAAAAAAAATACGCGAACATCATTTTTTTAGTCTGTGTCAGTATGTGTCAGTAAGCCGCGTTTATTCCGGTATTAGACAGGAAGGCAGCTGATGCATGCGGCAATATTGGAGGCTTTTTTTAATTCCGCAATAACGAAGATTAATAAAGTTATGAGTCAAACTTAATTAAAATAAAACAATGTGTCTTGTAAATATAATTAACAAAACAATAAACAATATTGTTCAAATTGTTTTGTGGTGTCTTTTTTAATATCAGATAACCCTCGTACTCCATTGCATTGACTTGATTATATTCTCATTCCTTACACTCTCATCTATTAAACAGAGACAGCAATAAATAACGAAGCTCACTGCAGAAAAATGATATTGTACTCCACGGGAATCCTGTACTGTGTAAGAAAAATCAATATGTTTTAATTAAATTGATACAAAGGATGTTTTAAATTTAGGTATGCGATACCAAAACGAAATTGAGAACATTTGAATATCTCATAACATTGTACAATATAAACAATTCATGTGAGATATTTTAATTTAACAATAACTAATTAGGAGTGATCAGAAATCGCTTTAATTCCATTTTAAAGAATATTATTAGTCACATTCGAAACGATCTCATATCTTGTTTCAAACATTACGTACACGTACGAGTAGCAATTGTAGCGGGAATTCGTGAATTTTCAGTTCATTGTACACAAACAACTGTATTTTTTATTGTATTCAACAAAATGGCGGCTGCAGTTGAGCGGGAATCGTGATTTGACAGAACTAACGATTAATAATTTGAGGTTATAATGTCAACATTTGAAGTAAAATAACGGAATCAATTAATTTAAATGTAGCATTAACTTAATAATGGGAATAACTGAAGTACTTTAATGAACATAAACCGCATTCACCTTGCTAAAAGGTAAAAACGATACATTGAGAATTTTCTCAGCGTATCGTGCGAATTTAAACATGGCTGTGTTTTGGTTGTGCGAGCGCCTGATATGAGCATTTTATCTTTGGGTATAAACAATGCCAGAGCAAATCGTAAAAACTTAACATTGTGTTCATTTACTGAGTTTTACAAAGAAATAAACGTTCAATTAGCCCTTTTGCAATCGGCCTTGACTTATCCATTCGTTTCGTTTCTGCCCCTTTATCTGTTACAGGAATATTACTAATCTTACTAATATTATAAATGCGAAAGTTTAGATGGATGGAGTTTTGTTAGAGTTTGTAGCCTTAACTGCTGAACGGATCTCGATGAAATTTGTAGAGGATAGCCTGGAAGAACTCATAGGCTACGTAGTTTTGTTTTTAATTCTACGCAGACGGAGTCCCGGGCGAAAGCTATAAATAATGTAGAGTACTACATCTGGTGATTATCTGTGGTAATAAATGAAATAAACCTTTAATCATTAATTTTCCAGCACAACCACGATTTGTAGTTTCGTCAACGAAGCCAATACAAAACAACGGAACGAATCAGACATAATGAGATGCAGATATTTTTGTTATTATGAAACACATCGACAAATTGCAATTGTATTGCGACAGATCAATACCATTCATATTTTTATTGTGTCTGTTATAACATAAGGCACGCGCAGTTTGTCACGCTCACGCTCCGCCGCACAGCGACATCTGGCGGCGCTCGGCGGCAGCTGCACAACGGTGCCTTCCCTCATAGTCTCACCTGAAGCTCATCCTCTTATATCGGTGAAGTATTATGTTATACATTTCATTGCCATTACCACGTCAACACCAGCCTTCGTTAAGGTTTCGTTTCATCATTTAACAGCAATATTGTTGCTATTTTACATTTTAAATTGATACAGACGGTCAGGGCCGATATCACTGTCGACTCTAACCGAAAAAACAAAATCAATCCTTTCCTAATATATATAAAGGTGAAATTCGCTTAACATTCTTATCAGCGATGCGAATCGTGATTATATAAAAAACTAGACGCCGCACGCGACTCCGCTTGTGCGGAAATTTAATTAAAAACGTTTTTATTTTTACGCATTACTTGGATTAATATGTAACTATAATTTACTAATACACGGACCCTATACAAAACTCATATCTAAGTAGTACAAATAAGAGTAACACTAAACATAGAATTATAGTTTTAATTTTACTTATAAATAAGGTTAGAAATTACAAACTACTGTTATTCAATGTCTTACATTACTTCACAACCTGTAAATAAACTTGCTCCCTGTCGATAAGTCAAAAATCACATTGGGCATGTCCCTATAAAGAATTGCGTGTTTAGTAAGTATTAACGAGGTGTCACTTGACTCTGAGGAGTTATCCAATTAATTAATTCAATTATATATTTAAACATAACAAGTATAATTACGATCTTCATAATAATTTCTCTGCTATAGATGTTGTTTAAACCGTCAGAACTCTAACAACGTATTAAATGAAACTCATAAGAAATATTTTAATAAGGTTATCTATCGTATAAACAATTCAGTTTAAATCACACGAAAACAAAGTAGCCTTCTTAGTACATAATGGTAGTGTTTTTGTGCATTTAACAACAAAACAAGGCAGTGGAGCGAGTTGGGGCGTGATCAAATACCGGAACATTACCAGCGTACAAATGTAACACGGACAAAACTGCCTCGACTTAAAATTAACCAACATACAGTACTGGCTGTCGCGACTTCGTGTGGAATTAAAAAAAATAGTCTAAGTTATTTAGTGATAATTATTAAGCTATTCAATGGTGAAGGAATTTTTTAAATCGCTTAAGTAGTTTTTGAGTTATTTCAATGCACATAAAAATACAAATCTTTCCTCTTTATAATATTACGAATGCATAAATAATGAAATTAAAAAGGATGTTTTGAGTGAAATTGAAGACATGCACTGGTAGCACACATTGAAACGAGTAAAATAACAGCTTAAAGCAAACAAAGTACAATGAAATACAACGTTCATAATCTAACTCAGTGATTCTCAACCATTGTGCCGCGGCACTTTTGTGTGCCGCCAAATTTCAAAAGTGTGTCGCCAAATTTTGCATATTTTTGTCATAAACTATTTTTTTTATTCTATGTTGTAAAAGGGGGGATTTTTGTCCTTGGGAGGACATGTCAATCCCATAGTGCTTCTCGTAATGTTTAATAAACGAGCTCTCATAATCGTGCAGCTCTTCTGATGCTGGCTCAGCCAAAACTATTTATGCAGTGTGTTGTAGTATGTAAATAATTATTTGTGTGCCGCCAAATTTTGAAATCGTTAAATATGTGCCGCAACAAAAAAAGGTTGAGAATCACTGATCTAACTGAATTTATGATCGTAATCCGACATACAAATAAAACTAACGTAAAAATATGACTACACTAAAGTAATTTCCATCAGCTTCAGTTCAATCGAATCGATAAAGTCACGTAAAATAACATCGAATCGATAAAATAAAATCGATTGTACCGTGTAGGCGTATCGTAGCTGACCTCTATCGATTTTTCCATTAACTTTATTATCTGTGCCGCGTGGCCGCGTGGCGGCCTCAAGGACACTCGTATATCAACTGAAATATCGATAACGAAGCCGTCGGTACACTGAAAACATTAACATTCATGTAAATAAACACACACGTAGATATACACCATTGTTAGTTTGTCATATAAATAAATAAGACGGCAAAAATTACTACATATTCTGACGTTTTCTTATAAGAAAAGGATGGGAAGGGAACGTGGATTTGACGGTGGAGGAGACGCATAGGAAGGGGAAATGCCTCTTTAAACGGCAAATCCGCTATTGCGGATGTCTATGGGCAGCGGTCGCTTCGTCAGTTTGGCGGATTCAGGTGGCCGCTTGCTCGTTTGCCACCTTGATATAAAAAAAACTTTTATGAAATTAAAGGTAATATAGAGCCAGTGATCAGCGTACTGTACGTACAAGGAAATGAAAATGCTGTTATCTAAAGCATCAAAGCGGAGATTTAGCAAGAAATCACACGAGCGCATAAATTACACGCGCCGCGGAACATGTGGACAGGGAACACATTATGTTTCTAACACCCTTAGTAACACAATTCAAATTTTAAAAAAGTCCAATAGTGTGATAGTATGAGTGTAGAAAGAAATTAATGTTTTTTCATAGCGTTGTGTATGTTACGTGCTCATTTGAAAAGTTTATCTGTTAGCATATCTAGTCGGTCATCTCAAGTAGAAGTAATCATATCTGTTCGGCATCGGACATAGATATATAATGTTTACTCTATGTTATTTATGTTTTAACTGTCTTGTAGCTCTTTTATTTGGTCTGCATCAGAAAGAAATCGTTTTAAAATCAATTGAAAGTAAAGAAATATGAAAATTTGAGTCGCACTATACCGGCGGCGTTCGGGTTGGGCGAGTTGGTCCGAAGGTTCAGGGCGCGGAACATAAAGGGGCGCCTTTTTTCGTATTTCGTAAGCTTAAGAAATATACTTAAATAAATCGATGTATTTAAAATGTTTCTATCTCAAATTTACATATAACTGTATTTATTTTTCCATTAATATTCTTTTAGGTTGATCATTAATATAACTTGTTAGAACTAAGTAGAACTAGAATAACTTCACTCGTCCTGTGTAATGCAATCGATATGTTTTCCAACGCTCGCGTGTCGGGATCAAATCAGCGCCACGACGACGTGCGTGTCTCAGAGACAATCATTGACACCCGCAGTAGATTTCACTCAACATAGCTGTCTGCGTACAGTTCTACTATAACTAGGTGATGCTGAATTCAGAAAATAATATCATACATACTAAATAGATAGACAATTTCAAAAGGAACCCTTTCGATTATGTTAGTAAGAATTTATTCCTGAACCAGGTATAACTTTCGTTAATTGTTACAACAGAACATAATAATTTAAAGCCAAAGCATTGACTGTAACATGTTCAGCTATATGCGATGTGCAGATGCGTTGCTTAGCTTTAATCAACAAAGGAGAGGATACAAAGAAAGAGGGTTTTTCTCCTAATTATGCGTCCTATCTCCCAGACAAATTCACTTTCTATCCGTTACTTGTACGAAAAAGGTGGTAAGAGAAAGGACAGTAATATTAAGGCTCTGTCACGCACACTCATCAGACGTAACGCGGAATTACTTCCACTTCACGCCTGTCTTCTATCATTAATATATCCGATATTTGATAGTTTGGGAATTGCAAGAGCTTAAGATAATGTATATCAACTTGACAGTATCAGGAATGTGCGGATTCCGCGTATCAAACAATCATATATAAATCAAATGGCAAATAATTCAAACCCAATGCCCGGCGGCAGGCTTGAGCGTGATTGGGTGACCACCCAGATCACTGGATAGAGAATTACAGTCTCTCATAACCCTGTTTATCCCTCTCTAGCCCAGCAAGGTTAAAAGAGAACGCCAAGAACTATCAGCCATTTGTAGCGTTAGTACCAGAAGTACGGACAGACAAAGTACGGACTCGCGTAAATATTACCCTGCCAGTAAGTCAGGTAAAAAGGAATTAAAGACCTTTAGTTCACTATAAAGGGACAAAATATTTCAATGCAAGTGTTTAAACAATGTAAACATAGTTAACACAATAATTCCAAATCGACTAATGTTTGAATTTATCGATTGAGTGATGCATTTTCAAGCAACAGTCGGCCAAGATTACAGTAGTGTGTTCGTATTGCCAGTCGGCCGTTGCGCAACCGCGCGCTGTAATGCGCCTGCGCATAAGACATTTTGGTCGAATTTAATTTCGACTTGTAATGCTGTCATTGTTTACTTGACCAAGATTTTAACACAAACGAAATGTTTCGAAAGTATAAAATGTAATATATTACTATTACACGTCGGAAATTATTTAAAGAATCACACCAAACATATAAGTTCATTTCGTCCTTTAATCATTATTGTTTATTGCATTTTTCTATACTAAAGAGGAAAGATTTGATTGTTATTTTGCATTGAATAGGCTCTATTACTCAACCGATTTCAAAATTTCTTTCACCATTAAAATTTTACATTATCACTGTATAAAATAGGCTATATTTATTACTAGATTTTTCCCTCACGGCGTCACGGCCAAAAGTTATATAAAAAAACTAAAAGCATATCAAATAAAGTAACATTTCGTTGTATCCTAACATGTTAATAATTCCATCATTATTAAAAGTACTAATACTACTAATAGCTAACAACAATAAATGAGTACAGTTCCTAAAAATCAATATAAAATGTGTGTTCAGTAAGTGAGAGTTCCGAGACGGTATCGAGGGCGCGACCTTGCGTCGATACAATCCGACGCTGCCCAGACGCTGTTCAAATTATTTCGATGTCCAGAACACTATAGATGCTACAATCATTTCTTAATGATTCATTAGGGAATCCTTAACTTATGAAGGATCGAAAATGAGTGAATAATATAATTTTGGTTTCAGAATATGGCGCTGTAAATGTTCCGTGGGATTGCTGCACGGCTGACCGCTTTTGTGGGACTTTTTTAACACCTCGACGCTTCGGAGCACAAGTTAATTTACTTTAAACAAAACAAACATCACCGTTTTATTCATTTATTGATTGCAACGAACAAATGAAAGAAGAAAAAAAGAACCAAAAAAGATTGTTATCTTGCTTTTTTCTTTGAAATATAGTTTCAAAAAATTTTACAACAGATTATTAATTCTTATTAATATTTTGAACATAACCTACAAAGCACACTAATGCTCTTTATTTCAAAGTCTAGGAATCAAAATCTAGACTCCATTTTAGAAAGTAAACAACGTGACCTCTAAACAATCTGAGTTAGTCGTTCACAAAGACTGTAAGACGATAATGACCATTTTTACTTTCATTTCTTACATACATTATAACACTTAAAGCACCGCTAATAAAAATAACTGCTCCAATGATCGCTTTAACTTAAATTTGAATTTGTAAACTGCCAGCATCAGCATCGCATTTGTGATTCGTCGAATCTTTGACAATCTAATGAGTTATTTACAACTTCCTGATATTTCCTTAATTTCCTATTTCAATAGTAACTTTACGAAGTTTTCGATCGATGGCATAATTGTACCTCTTGTGGTGACACAACACAAGGACTGGAGACGCGTTAAACGCCTCAATTACATTCCGTTAAGGTCCCATTACTGCACGCTGTGACCTGCAAGTCGACAGTCAGGGTCAACGAGGACGAGGATGCACCGTAAACTATAATACATTTATTAAGATTGTCTAAGGATTTATGACGTTAGCTCTGAATTTCACATCTAATTTAGTAGCTTTTAATAATTATGATTTCATACTCTTCCCAATGCAAAGTTTAGGTTCATGTTTGTTAGAGTTTAACGCCTAAACATATATAGAATATAATCTGGGCATCTGAAAACACATAGGCTTCTTACTTTTGTTATTTTAGTTCCTGGGGCACGGAATCGCGTGTGACAGCTAGTCGGTAAACCGAAGGTCCATGACTCATAAGAAAGCAAGACGAACTCAAAATGTTAACCCACAAGTCTCGTTGTTTGTGCCCGCGGGCTTCATTTGACCTCGAATTGAATTCCGGTCGATGTCGGCACAACACAAACAGCTCTCTGCATCGCTCCACCAAGCGTATGCACATCAATTTATAATACTTACGGCCAAATAATAAAAACTTTTAAAAAATTTATAAAAACTACAATAAAGTTAATGATGACGACGTTCATTGAGATGTATTCTGTCGGTGAACCTTGCTATCTCCGAGAGTGTAATGGCAATGAACTTACTATTATGTGCTTACAGTGACCCTTATGACAATCCGGTGAAAAATACGTGTCAAATAACACGTGATTACTCAATTAAAATATCGGTATAAATGTTTTTTGTATTAGAAAATTAAAACTATACAAGAAATATGAATTAAATTGTTTCTCGAATCATCGATAATGATAGTCTTTATGTTAAAGAAACCCAAATAAATGCAGACATTAATTGGTTACAGAAGCCACGGTCAGCGGCTTGAGATGGTGGATGGCGACGACCGGTCCCCTAAGAGGTCACAAAAACCTGATTTCAGACCTCACTTGCACGTATTCAAACCCGTTGACTCACTACTAGGGTTGCCACTTCTCAGATAGTCCTTAACGTATACCGAATTTCAATCCAAACCCTTAATAACTGTATATTACGCTAAAAGTATTTCATTTCTGGCAAATATATTAGTTAACCTCACTTTACTTCATAACTATTACAAAATGAATAAAGTGGAATATCGTAATTGGTGTCACCTATAAAATTAGATAATCTCTAAAGCCCGTTACATACGTTAGATTTAGCTAAACCATCTGACTGTACAGATAAAACTGAACGTGTATAGCAGACTTTATTAATCTAGAATGTACCACTGGATTTCGTTACTTTTCGTCGACCGCAAATAATTGTCAACATCGATATTTTAGTCATACCTAAGGTCTATTTTTTGTTATTGACAGCCCTATTCATTTAAGTATAATTTTATTGGTAGCAGTACAAAACAGTTAATACATATGTACAAGTTGTTATAATACATTATGTACGTAACGGTAATGGTTTCGAATACCAAGGCGTTTCAGTTTTTGCCACTCAATAGAGAAAATTTCAATTACTATTGTATTTTTTGCGTATACTGTGAGACTGGCATCTCGTTTGAAGCCTATTTAAACCAACTTGGTATTTAACAAAGTTAATCGTTAATAACTTACTAACTAAACTAACCATAACTTGAATTTTTATTTCTACTATTAAATTAATTACAGGTAACTTAACGCATTAACTTTAGTGTTCATGTGCTTAAAGGTTAAGTAAAGGTAAGTAAGTTACCTCTGTTAAGAACAATATTCTTAAAGTGAAGCAAGCAAACCTTAATCATTATTTTTCCATAATAATACGTTATGATGATAATGGACTTATGTTAATTTGAAAATGCATCAAAGTACTATACTTTATTTGCACTTCACTTATGTGCAATAAAAAATTCATTGAACGGCGTAAATCACACAAGAGCATGAACAAAGAAAACTTAAGCAATCGCAGCTCATTGCGTTAATGTTGAATCGATTTATCTGCTTTGAACGATGTATTTATTTACTTATTAAACAGAGATAAAATCATAATTAATCTATACTAATATTATAA
>LD688982.1:982026-998008 GCA_003118335.3 Papilio memnon | reverse complement strand
ATGGATGGATGTTTGTTGTTGTAGCCTAAACGGCTGAAAGGATTTCGATGAAATTTGCGATAGATGTAGAGGATAGTCTGGAAGAACATATAGGCTACTCATTTTTATTTTTTTTAATTCCACGCGGACGAAGTCGCGGTTGAAAGCTAGTATATGATAAACACATTTAGGTAAGGTTAAAAAATCAAATCAAAAAACATACACATAAAAAATAAAGATTTATTAAAAACTAGAGTTTAATATCTCATATTTAATTTTAATAAACGTGATATGTTTTATTATAAAAACAGTCATCACATCTTCATCAGAAAATTCCCCTCACTTCAAGTTAGCGCTACTTCGCTAAGTGACTTAAAAAGTCGTAAAACCCAAAACCTGTTTATACCATTGTCCTGTGATTCACAAATAGCAACCATCGACAATAAATGATAACATAATTGTAAACCATAGCTTATAAAATCTTACTAATATTATAAATGCGAAAGTTTAGATGGATGGATGTTTGGTAGAGTTTGTAGTCTAAACGGTTGAACAGATCTTGATTAAATTTGGCATAGATGTCGATGATATTCTGAAAAAACACATAGGATACTTGCTTTTGTTTTTTTTATACCACGCTGACGGAGCAGGCGAAAGCTAGTACTACATAAAACCATTGGTTTATGATTTTATACACCTTTTAAAGTATTTTAGTTGCTAATCAATTTTGAAAGAATATCTATTCATTAAGTATTAGCTAAGCCTCAAACATTAACAAGACTCGACAAGCTTGTTAAATTGGTTTATCGAAACCTGAAATTATATCCACGGCCGAATGAATGCACGTCCTTTTATATTACAAACAATAATCGATTACAATTACAATATGAATAACGATAACGGACATTGATTAAAAAATAACTTAATGGTTTAGGTAACGATTTGTGATTACGAGTAATTTAATAGACGATCAAGCAAAATTGATTAAACACATAAAAGGAATATGATATGTATTTGCTTCTTTAAAAACATATAATATAATTTTGTCATTATTTCAAATATATACTTGCTTCTGCTCTCGACTTTGTCCGCGTAAAATTACAAATAAGCATACAAAAAGGTGTTGTGAAAGGCCTATGTCCAACAGTGGGCAAATAAACGCTGGTGATGATACAAAAATTCTTTCTCCTTTATAATGTTAGTATTGCGTGGCAAAATATTTGCGCCAATCCCACTTGTAAAGATGTATTTCATGAAGTGTCAATCAGACTTATCAGCGGCTGTTATCAGCATTTCATCATATTGATAACATGATAACAGAACATTGAACACTTTTGAAGATAGAGTTTTCATTTCATATACAATACACATTGCATTTATATTAACATCAAGGTATTATTAATTTTAAAATAGTTGGACACAGTTATGCCACGTCGCGTTTAATATTTTCATTCTATATTTTAGGGACTGTACAATTGGCAGAGGATAATTACAAAGGACGAATTTCACGACTTTTCCGGTGGTTTAAATAAAACTTCATCTTAAATTTGAATATATAAAAATAACTGGACTTAACTATAATATCATAATGGATCTAAAGAAACTACTTAACTGCTTAAAATGCACTTTAGATAACTTGTAGAGTTTATTTATAGCTTAAAACACCGGACATTGGAGCGAGTGTTTTAGTACATTTAATACTGCAATCTACTAAATTGTAGAGTAAAGTAGTCGTTGGAATATAAAAATCAGTTGTTATTATAAACTTTAAAAGATATGTTTTTTTGTTATGTCGAAATGTTTAAAACGAGCGACTCCAAACGAAATTGACCAGACAATGAAGGACATTTCATAACATTCTTTAGGAATATAATTATTACGAAGTCTTTTAGTGCCTTCTAAACAAAGACTTGTACTGAGTAATTCAGCTTAAACTACAGTAAAACTTGTTTATAAGGAAAACCTAACGATCATTTAGTGTTGAAAAGTTCGCGGAATCAAGTTACAATAACTTCCTGAAAATACAAAGCTAGTCATAGAAAACTGCTTAACTATAATACTTTAATAACCATTATTTATTACCTTAACTTAATTCTAAGAACAGTTTAAGTTAAAGTTAATCTCTACCTTAGTGTAGACATTCTTTGTTACAATATACCTAAGTAAAGTATGACTGACCTCAAGTTTTTTGGAGTATTCCTCAGCGATGCGTTCCTGGTCCTTCTTGAGCTCTTCGTTCTTATCCAGCAATGCCTTGCCGAGCTCGGCGGCCAGCAGCAGGTCCGCCTCCTTCTGCTGCAGCTGGCGCCACACGTCACCCTCGCCGCCCTCAACAGTCTCCCTCTTCGCAGACATCTCTCGCACGTAATCCTCTAGATCCTCATAAAAGTGCTCGTCAGACAAGCTCAGCGCCGACGGTGATATCCGATTTGCACTCACACTCCTACTTCTTCTATGTTTAGTTGTAGAACTTCTCCTGTTCCCTTTACCAATAAAATGAGTTTCGTCTTTCAAAAATATAGGCGATCTGTCCGGCGGCTCTATCGCAGTGCTGTGTCTACTACTATTTCTATGTACACTAGATTCACCGGCCATTTATCTAATACAGTCTAAAATATTTTAACTTTGCACTATTTTCGTGTAGCTATTCTTTTTAAATAATTTCTCGATCGCCTGTTGCAATTTCACGGGTTTAGGCAGCTTAACGCTTTTGAAAATGTTCGTTGGTAAATCGAAATCCTTTTTTAAAGCCATTATAGTATCCTGGGTTTGTTCACAAGCGCAACATTTCCGTGTAAGCACTACACTGAACACGCACTCGCGGCCGCTCGGCACAGCACGACACAGCACAGTACAGCACGGCGCACTGTTGCCTCGGCGACGGCACGGACACAACAAAATGAGCTATGACCTGCGATGTGGAACCAGCCTTACACACCAAAGATTGCGAAGTCCTAACAGACCAGTCACTTGGTAACATTTGTAAATGACAACTTCAATTACTAGTAAAACTAAATCACTACTACGTTTACAACTTAGATAGATCATAGACGATTTGTAGACTTTTGTAATTACCACTAATTGTTTAATTAAGTGAAAGAGATCTTAAAAATGTCTTATAAATCAAGAAATCTTTTCGCATCCGAGCAGAAAACGGTTAACAATTCATTCAATACAAAAGTAAAACATATTATACAATTTCAATAAGTCAAATAACAAAGCCATTGTAAAATCTTATTTAAAACCTACAGTAGTTGCTGCGGCTATCTAATCTTTGACATGAAACTACACGTGTGCTTAACTGAAACAGCTGCTACAGGTAAATGGAGAAGCCTCGCGAGGGACAGTGACGGATATACTTCATCAAGGTGACGCCGGAGAGTGGCAGACAGAGCGAAAATGTCGAAATACTTATTTTTATTGTTGACGAGGAAATGATCTCACGGCGATCCAATAAAAATCATTTATATTATAAGTGGAGCAAAAACAAATGCCTTGATTATATTGAAGGCAATGTGGTATTTCGTAATTATACATTGGGTTTATATCCTAGCAAATATTAATTGCTATAATCTATTTAGTTTGATTTCTATGAATTAGTTTGACTATGAAACTGTTTTTACTTAACCCGTCTTAATTACCTACTCTATTAGAAGGCTAAAGGATAAACATCAACTCTATCGTCTCTACTATTGAACATATCTCTTTTTGAGTTATACGAAATTTAATTCATGTATCAGTAGACTTATATTTATATAATCGAATATTGCTGATCCATCTGCACAAAACAATCTATGTACTTAATTACAATAAAACGCTCACGCGACTTTCTTTGTTTCTATAACGCAAAATATTATGTTGACTTAATTTTACACAGAATCGACAAAATGTTCCTTAATATTTTTACACCAATTTCCTTTATCATTTTAGCACAAAATTAACAATAGTTTCATAAAAAGAAATACAAAATTCACTAACGTTTCAACTTATTATAACAGAAGCGGTAACTATGACTATATCGATCACTCAAACTTACTGAATAGTCGATTTTAAACCCAACAGTACGTTTTCTAAAGCGGTTGTCACATTTTGTAATTTTAATTTTGTTTAAAACATCTTTGGCGGGAAATCAACAGTTCCAAGCAAGATGTCTGCACCAAACGATGACATGGAAATGGAGAAGATCGCAGAAGATGAACTATCGAAGCTGCAGCGACAGGTGATCATTATTTTAATAAAATTCCTCTTATTTATTAAAAACAGTAAAAGACTGGACTTTTTTAAATGTAAAGGGAATACTATGGAAGTTGGAAATAGCTCTGACAAAAAAACCTAAATGAGAGAAGAAGGCTAACCACGAGCGACGCCTGGGGAATCCAGGGGTGGTAGCTGCCTACCCCCTCCTTAGACCCAATCTAAGTCATCGGCTCACGACGCTCGTGGAGCACACACAACGGGAAGACGACCATAGACAGCCATAACCAGAGAAACTGCATTAAAAATTATATTTATTCTTAGTTCTCCCATTACTATTATATGTCCCGTCTCCAGTACCGTGTGATGGAGCTGGAGAGAGGCGCGGTGTGCGCCAGCGCGCGGCCCGCACTGCGTCTGCAGCGGCAGATGGTGTCTACACTTAGTGCACACCTAGAGAACATCATGCTAGAACTTAAGGTACTTACCACGAGCTGAAAAACTTAATAAGTAATTTTCTGATTACATCACAACGCGCTACTGTTTCGTATTACAGTTAACAAACAGCACTTCGAATGTTCTGGAAAATGCCAGAACCCGAGAGAAGATATTAATTCTGCTCAAAGAGCACGAGAAGTATTCGTCGGAGGTTCGCGAGCACCGCAGCAACATCACGGAGCTGAACTTCCTTCTCAAGCAGGTGCAGAAGGAGATTAAAGCACTGAAGTCGAAAGGAACAACTGTTGATAAGGTCAGATTCTTTCGCATCGGGTACTCTACGTTAACTAACTGAGATTAGTCACCAACGTCCATACCACGTTGAACACACCGGTTCTCGTCCGATCACCGAAGTTAAGCAACGTCGGGCGCGGTCAAAACTTGGATGGGTGACCGCCTGGGCACACCGCGTGATGTTAGCTTTTTGTTCATTTTTTGTCAGTTTGTCTTTTTCTTGCATATATTTTTTTTAATTTTTCAAAAGTCACACTTTTATTCGTTATTATCTTCAGTCATTTCAATTATAATATAAACAAATTTAAACACTTTAAAGTCTTAATAGTACTGTTTTAAAAATGTAATTTGAACCCAATTAAATGCTTTCCGTTAAATAAACCGCAGTGGTTGCCAACGTCCATACCACGTTGAACACACCGGTTCTCGTCCGATCACCGAAGTTAAGCAACGTCGGGCGCGGTCAGTACTTGGATGGGTGACCGCCTGGGAACACCGCGTGATGTTGGCTTTTTTCTTTTTTTCGCTTTGTACAATATTTTGCAAAATATAGTTTCTTTTAGCAGTTTTTTTTTTGTAATTCACAATTCACTGCGAGTTTTTTAAAGGAATTTGAATTGAAACGTTAAAGGAATGTGCATTGGAGGCGACCAATCTGGGCGTAGTGGTGCAGCTTGAGAACCGACTGGACACCGCCATGAAGAAGTTCAACGCCGTTAACAGCGACAACTACAGCATGCGGCTGCAGATCGACTGTCTACTACAAGACCGGTGAGCCTAAGTTTAGCATCATTGATTGACGTCTTACATTAGGTAAAAATAGTTTTTTCGCCTTTTTGCTTTTTATTAACCTATTATATCATCAGTCAGTTCTTCAATACAACATGGCGCAAGCAGCTGCGGCGGCTGATGGCGGGCAAGGCGCAGCTGCTGGAGCTGGTGGAGCAGGCTATCGGCGCACACGAGCTGCGCGAGGAGAGCTGTGCGCGCCTGCACGCGTTGCGCGAACAGGCCGCACAACAGTACAGGAAACATTGCCTTGTGAGCGCATAAATGCATTTCCAACACAACGTAGCTGTCTATGATAAGACTGAGTACACACGTGCCTGTACTTGCACATTTAAAAGTAATTTTAAAGTAGCGCCTGCCATAAAAATATCTATTCTTGCATATACGCACATTCTTTATTATGAGGTAATAAGGTGGTTGAGCAATGTGTGACAGTGCGTGCTACTTCGTGTGGAGCAGGAGGTGCGCGAGTTGCAGCGGCAGCTGGAGCACAGCGTGAAGCTGGAGCAATTCCTGCGCACTAAGGGCACGGTGCGGCTGACGGCGGCGGACGCGCGGGCCGAAGCGCGCCGACAGCACAAGCACGAACTCGAAGCGCACGCTTATAACAACCATCTCAACGTACTCGACGCTATCAAGGTCAATTCTCCCCAAACACAATACTTATACTATAGTAGTAGAGTTTAACACTGAAGTAATAGACCGATTTGACGAATGACATATTATATCAAGTATATTTTTATCAGTTATGATTGTCAGGTGCGTCAGATACGATTCCTTCTCTTATCCGTGTTATCTGGCAGGAGTTCACGGGGGAGCAGGAGCTGGGCCGTCTGCGGCTGGAGTTCACGCGGCGGGAAGAGGAGAACTACGCACTGTTCAACTACGTCAACGAGCTGCACGCCGAGCTGACCGCGCTCGCTGACAGCGTCAACCAGCTTAATGACGCCATTGGTCAACAAAAATCCAATATTATTTAATACCAAAGTCAATAGACTTGTTTAATTTGAAAGGTAATGTAATATTTTAACAGATGATGAGAAAGCAAAGCACGAGGCGCGGATGTACAAGCAGCAAGACAGCGTGGAGTCGCTGCGCAGTGAACTAGCACAGCTGCGCGAGGCTCGAGAGCGTGCGCAGCTGCACTGCGCCACTAGTGAGAACGCACTGGCCGCTTTATTGCGCCAAGTGCGCGAACTGGCGCAGTCAGTATTGACACATACGTATACTAAGCCTTAGAAGAACTAGTAAGATGTTTTAATCTGGAGAAGTCACGTGATAACAGTTCTAGAAAAAAAAATCCGTTTGCAGGTCTTGTGAGTGCGAGTCGCTACCACTTCTGAAGCTGGTGGGCGGGACGCTGGACGTGTCGGCAAGCAGCGCGCGCCTCTACCTCACTAGTCTTGAGCACAGACTGCGGGAGATGGTCGACCTTATTAAAATGGACGAGGTTAATCCATTGTTGCAATATCTACTAAAAATATTTGCTGGAATGTTACCAGTGACACTAATTTAAATGTTTATTTTCAGGCTATGCAACGTCACGCGGATGCTAAGGCGCGCACGCCGCCGCCCGCGCGTCGCGCACGCCGCGCCCCGCCCTCGCCGCGGCCGCCGCGTTCGCTGCTCGCGCACGCGTAGACACCCGCCACCCGCCACACGCCACACGCCACCCGCACGCCTATGCCTGTTCTATATCCTTTTATGCACGTATCAAAGGCACTTTACAAATAATACTTGTTGTTTGTTGTTAAAAGTATCTACAAAATTTAATATACTATACGTTTTTTTAGTAATATCAATGTGTGTATGTATAAGTTACAGGCAAAGCCATTAAAAAATGGAAAAAAAAAGCATATTCAACAACATTTTTTCACCGGAACTTTTTCTGAAAGTTGCTATAACAGTTGTCAAGTTTAGTGCCACGTCGTGTCCTTGTATTGACATGAAATACATTACATTTTACAATATTATAATAAGCTCCATCTCTTGTTACAGAATACACAAACTAGTGTCAAAATAAAACAGTGACATTTAAATATGATTTACTGACACCTCTATTGGTAATTCATTTAAATACAAAAATAACATTGACATGTGGTTTCCAGCATTTATCAATAGATGGCGCTAATAAGTATTATGTAATAAATATTTCAAGTGACTATGCTTCCTTAATATATTTTTTGAATCTCTGTGCTTATGTGAAAAATATCTCAAACGAAGCGTTAACTATACCTCTATTTATTTTTTATCTGGTTGCAGGTATTGTGGTAATAAAACAATTGTTTTACTTCTTAATTTATTCTTTATTTAATTAAATCTATTTCATCACAGATTGTAATCATCTTATTGTTCGTTCGTTCGTTCGTTCATTACCTGAAACAAAATGTAAATACAAACATTAAAAATCATTAATTAAGTCGATTTCCTAGGTTTACCAACAATTTCATTATTTTATTTTTGTGGCCGTATTATTTTTTGTCAATATAATTGCCTATATCAAAGGTACGGTTTAAGTCAGCATGTACCAGATGTTGAATTTGGCGGCTCGCGGCTCGCGGCTCTGTTCACTGCGTGCCTAGTGGTGAGTGTTGTGAGATGTAGAGCGGCAGGCCGCGCGCCACCATACTGCTGGCTATCATAGTGAATGCGGTGGCGGAGCGCGCGCGGCTCAGCGCCAGCAACACCTCGGGCTCCGACTCTATCTGCCCGCTGTACTCCACATTTGTATCTATTAAATACAAACATTTCAAAATATATAAACGAATTGAACATTTTTTCACCGGTTCTTTAAAATATACTTAATCAGTTGTCAAGTTTAGTGTCACCTCTTGTCTTTATTGATATACACTTATTGGCAATTAATTTAAACACATTCAGTCAGTTTAGACTCTAAACTCTCAACTTTAGAGGATCTATTAATAGAAAGCAACAGTTTATGTGAAAAATGTCTCAAGTGATGAGTCAACTATGCCTCCTCTATATATTTTATAGCTGTTGCTCACAACTTCGTAGGCGTGAAATTAAAAATAATAATATTTATATTTTACTCAAAGATGAATTACCTTTCTAACGGTGAAGGAATTTTGAAAATAGACCCAGTAATTCTCGAGTAATTTCAATACATATAAAACTACAAATCTTTCCTTTTTGTAACATTAGTATAGATGAATCTCTTTGGTTAGATAGCATATTGTTTGTGATGTTTTTTAACCGTTATTACTGTTATTGTAAACCTTGTACTCACCCAACACTCCCTGGCTCCAGTTGTGTTTGCCGATGGCGTGCCAGGGCGCGGGGGCGGGCGGGGCGGGCGGCACGCACAGCGCCACCAGCGAGCTCACCGCCTTGTCCACCTCCAGGTCCGTCACCTCCCACAGCATCCCCACCACCAGCGGACTGCACGCACACACACATAGGTCTATAACCCCCCCACACACACCCCACACATCTATCAAAGAGGGGTGTACTACAATCAAAAAGATTCTAAGCATAGTTGGCACTTCACTTGAGACACTTTTATGACTAACGCCATCTATTGATAGGTCCTCAAAACCAACATATCAGTATAATTGTATTCAAATGATTTGCCAATAGATGTCACTAAATTATATTTAAATGTTCATGTTTTATTTTGTGACACTGTTTATTTAATAACAATAAATGGAGTTTATTGTAATTTCGTGAAATTACAATTATAATTACAGGAGTTGGCACTAAACTTGACAACTTACATAGTATCAGAAAAGTTGAAAAAATGTTGTTCCCTATATCTAGTGTCATACTAATTATGTAAATGCAAAAGTATAATTTGTTTATTTATAGCCTAAGTTTATAGCTTAAACTGCTGAACGGATTTTGATGAAATTTGATATAGATGTAGAGGATAGTCTGGAAGAACACATAGGGTATTAAATGTTGTTATTTTAAGTTCGACGTGTAGGTACCATGCCGCGATGTGCAGGTGGTGGTGCGCGGCGGCGGGCGGCGCGCGGCCGGCGGGGCCCGTCAGCCGCACCGAGCCGCAGCCCGACAGCAGCGCCGCGCCGCGCGATTCCGCGCCCTCCACACCGCCCCCGCCCCCGCCCCCCGCCAGCTGGCAGCCGTCCCCGTGCCCGCAGTAACTACACATAAACAACAAAGCGAATAAGAAAAAAAACACTGTTAAAAATGTGCACTCTTGAGTAGGAAAAAGAAAGCATAAATAAATACCAACTTTGAAGTGTTAACAGAAAACTTAACTTCAGCTTATTTATGCCTTGATAAAGGAAAATCGTATTGAATTTTAACTGTATAAATTGTCAAGATTCCCTTAACGTCATTTAGCTAGCTTTAGTCTAGTTAAAGCAATAGGAACACTATCAAATCAAGAAAAAATCTGATTTCCTAATAACAAAATGCAAATCAAGAATTTCTCTTTAAAATAGCATTTTGAGGCTGAAATATAGTTATTGAAACATGGAAACGTACAGGAATATATCAGATTCGTTGAGATACTGCAGGAAGTCCCGGGGCGAGGGCGGCTGCCCCACGTGGCCGCGCCACGCCGCGCACCAGTACTGCACGAACGACGTCATGCGCTTCTCCATGCGCTCCAGGTTCTTCTCTGAAGTGGATAGAGAAAAGATTCACAGCACATGCATATAACATTGACACAAAACACCTACAATGGATGTTAGATTTAAAAATTAACAAAATAACATAAATAACAAGTTTGACTCTCACTCGCTATATTTTACGTTTATTTCTAGAATTTTCGATGTATTTGTTTGTCTATTAGATTTATAAATCTTTTTTTAAATTAAAAATTAAGTTAAATTAAATATTAGTATATTGTTACCTGGGTTAATAATATATCTGCCGACGTCAGCATTGATCACCATATGTCCGTCAATAAATTGTTTTTCATGCGATTTGTACAAAAAATATGTAAAATGTATATTCTCCATGCGGCAGACAGCTTGTTCCCGGACACAACTCAACATCTCCCAAGGAAACGTGTCCAATAACTGAAATATACAGAAATCTCATTTATCTCACTAGAAAAAATATTTAATTAGAACCCATGTGTTTGACCAGACTTTATTCTACATTTATACCAAATTTCATCAAAACCAATTAAGTCATTTCAAAGATACCTTCTAACAAACCTCCATCCATTTAAACTTTCACATCTAACTAATATTATAAATGCGTTTAGATAGATTGATGTTTGTTAGAGTTTGTATCGTAAATTTCTAAATGGATCTCGACAATTGTCATAGATGTAGAGGATAGTCTGAAAGAACACAGGATATTTGCTTTTGCTTTTTTTTTTAATTTTATGCGGACGAAATCGTGGTCGGAAGCATACAAATAAAATACACAATTACCTCGTCAACGATTAATATAACCGGCCACCTTTTAGCTGTCTTCAGTGTTGCCCACTCATCATTTTCCTTCACCTGTGTTGCCAGTTGAGAAAACGCTTTAATCCCTGTCACTAGACTCACATGGTGAATTTCTTCAAAACATTTAGATAAACACTTCAAACATAATTCATTAGGGAATTTGAATTGTTTACTGCAATTTTTGCAAATATGTTTATCGATAACTTTCCTTATATCCTCAGTGTTGCCATGTTCTGTTAATATTCTTCTAATACATGATTTAATTTGATTGGATGGTAATACATGACAGCTGTCTATTAAGTTGTAGAGGAGAGTTTTTTGTTTGATCGTCAATTTTAAAAAACTGAAAAGAAAATATGTTTTTTAAACAAGAGATAAAAAGCATTTCAGTATGAGCTTGGGTTTTAACCCAATTATAATATTTATATTGCTCTGATCAAGTGTGAAATAGTTAGTGATAGCATTATTTTGTATTACAATATTAAATCTTACTAATATTATAAAACCTAAAATTTGGATGGATCGATATTTGTATGGATGTTACCAACTACAACTCCAGAACAGTTGAACAAAGTCGAGGGAAAAAGCGTGTTAGTATAGATTTTGTAACAAATTTTATATATTTATCAAAAAAAGTGCATATTTACAACTATTTAAAGAAAACCGACATTTCTTAAAATTAAATTATATTTTGGTAACATAACATTATTATGGCTACTCACCCCCAGTCCGCTATAGCGCTATCCACCAAGTGAACGAGTGTGTCCCGGAGCGCGGTGTCCCGCAGCGCGCCCGTCAGCAGCGTGCTCCAGCCGCACACCCAGTCGCGCTCCATCACGCTGATCACGCCCTGTCACGCGCACTAGTAAACACTACTGCCGCCCTGGGCGACATTCCTACGCCTTTTTACCACTTTTAGTGACGAGTATATTGTTAGACCGATTCACAGTCATGTGACGCCCCTCGCGGGTGTCGGCAGCTCAGAGCGGCCGACAAACACGCTCTTCACTAACGCCCGGCTACGTTACTATCATCACGAGTCGGTTATAAATTTAAAATTATGAAATCCTTACATGTAATTCAAAATATGTGTTACATATAAACATATTGTCTAAAAAGTTGATTTTTTTTTCTAAATCTAAAAGTCACAATTGATTTCGCCTCGGCAGAGGTAACAAACAAAGAATATATTTCCCCTTCCTGTGCGTGACCACCGTCAATCCTCTTTCCCTTCACATACAAGAAATGCGAAGAAAAAGAGATTGTCGAGTCCTCTAGTACTCACACTATACTTAGCTATTTGTCCAATTTTAAAGAGTTAATCAATTCCTTTCCTAAAGTATGACAAATAACTTAAATATATATTGGTATACCTTCATCCTCAAGTCAATGTCTTCCCGCTTGTTCCAGTAGTTCTGCACGAGCCGCTTCTTGTTGATGAACTGCGCTTTACCTATCGTATTATAATTATCCTCTAGCAGGGAATATAACTCTGTGAATAGCGGCTTTTCTCCTTCTGGAAATTTATAAAATACTTTGGTTGAATATCCTTAATGTGTATCAATCTAATGAATATTTCGCAAAACTTGTCCGCAATAACAAACGAAAAAACGAATCAATCACTTTTATATCAATTTTTGAACTTCACTCATGCACAATATAATAAACTTCAAATTAATCTTAAAATCAATTATTTGGTTTAAAATAATACTTGCTACATCAATATATGCATTAATTAATCAATTTAAGTATACACAAAACTTATAGAGTAACCAACAGGCGCATAACATTATCAGAAACAATATGAAATAACTTTACTGAGTTAGATACCTATTGTTAAATAAATCAGTACTGTGACGGAGGATTGGCGCAACACTAGATCATTGGCATATATCCCTTCCCTATCTGACAGCTGTCAATGTCATTCAGACATATTGGAATAGCGCGCCATTCTGGCGGGATCAGTAGCTCTGAGTGTTAAGTTAATAATGTTGTTATATTAATGTCCTTTCACTTTATTAGTCTAATACCTATTTTAATTTAAGTTTTTACTTTACCTTTATGTACATAAGCTGGTATATTAACAGTGAGAGGTCCAACATCATTCATATCTATGTAGTCATTTTTAAGCATTGTCAAATAAAATGAACTGATTTCAGTTTTAAACTCCTTCTGCGGCTTTAAATTCTCATTTGGATTGTACGCTGCTGTTAATTGAATTATTGTCCATTCTGAAATATTATGAAAAACAAACTTAAACACCTTGTTTGTGATTTAGCAGCCCAAGAATTAAAATCTATAGCTAAAAGGCAAAAAAAGTCAACAGATTTTCATTATCAGCAATGAAAATATATCTACAAAATATAATATACATTTTTTTTATATACTATACAGACACTCTAATTTTATTATATGTAAAGAAAATTGTATAAGTCTATTTGAGACAACATTCATTGAGATTTGTTCAGACATTCAAGAATAACATCCATACATATCCATGAATCCAAACTTTCACATTTATATTAGTAAGTATAAAATTACCTTTAGGTAGTTCTTTGAGTATTTTTAATAAATTTTCAGTATTATTATGAGGTCCAAACCTCATATATTGCTTGTAAAATGGTAATTCATCATCTACTCTAAACTTGTCTAACACTTCAGCTGTATGTTTTGCCTCTTTTGATAGAAAATCGAGAACTCCTTTCTCACTTTTTAACCTGAAAGAACAAACATAATAGTGAATAATGATGGCAAAACAATAATTATTTATTTACAAAATTATGTCTTAATATGGATAAGTAGCTTTTGCCTGTAACTACTTCTGTAAGAAATAATAAAAGCTCAGTAACTTGCTTATGTATTCTTCTAGACTACATTCTACATCTATGCCAAATTTTATCAAGATCCATTGAGCCATTTCAGAAATACCATCTACCAAACATCCAGCCATTTATAATTATTAGGAATAGTACAGCAGTGGCTCAGTAATACAGGCTTACTAATTCTACAATATCTAAAACAAATGTATTCCAAACATCGTGATTTTGAAAGGAGGTGTTATAAATGTATCATAGATACTTACTTAGGCTTTCCAACAGTTATATCATCTTTTGGTCTTATGTAACTTGCAATTTTATGTGTCTTACTAGCTGGAAATAAAAAAAATCTTAATAAGATCAGTTACACTATTAGCACCAATTTCTTCTAGATTACAACATATATTTAAAAACATACAAAAATTCCTATAAAGTATTATTTTCTGTGTCATAGATCCCATATTAGAACTCTTACAATATAACTAACGTCTTACCCGATGCCTTTATTTGCTCATCTCTATATACGGCTAAATTTCTTACAGACGCGGACACAGCTTCACTAAGATAGAATGCACACTCCGCCTCATTGTTCTCCGCTAAACGCTCTTCAGCATACAGCTTTCTGCTACCTGTAAGAAAACCAAAATATCATAAACTCACAAAGTCAATAATTGTTAAATAAGGTTTAAATTACACGTTTATCCAAACTTACTTTGATAATTCGGACCGCTCGGTGTCGACGGTATGTTTTTCACATATTTATTTAGAACATTTTTATAGAATGTTTCTGTAAATTCTATTTCATCAGTAAATACATCAAAATCTTCCATTCTTACGTTAATTATTATCTATAAAAATAATATTTTCCCCGTAAAGCTTAATAGTTAAAAGCAATATTTACCATTGAGTTTGAATTAATCAACGGATTTATTGACAGTGACGTTTAACAAATTTTGTTTTTAAATGGTAACAGTTCTCAAAAATTCTGCCAAAAAAACATGACATCATTTTTATGTTAGGATTTTCTGTATAAATCATTTTTGTTTCTATTTTGGACATATTTGGTATAAAAGTATACACAAGTACACAACACCTATTGAGGAATATTTGTTAACCATGGAAGTAACGTACAACAGGAATGCGTTCTATCTGTACATCTTGCAGTTAAAATAAAGAAAATAAAACCTTATGCTAAGTGCGTAAGTCTTGTTGCACATAAAATAAAATTGAAGCCGAGTGAGGGGGCTACAAGTATCCACTGTGTCCCTTTCTAACAGTGACCTGGAGTTGCCAGATATCAATCCTTTCGTTGTTTGTAGAAATATAGGCGATTGATATAATGTCATGACGTAAAAACATAGACTTTTAAAATGTTCCTAAATATTATTAATAATTTATTACCGACATGTTAAAGCAATATTATTTGTTGCTAAGTTTAAAACCTTATAAACACAAAAAATTTGCGATTGGCGTAAAGGTTTTCTTTTATTTGTTTGAAATTCGGACACCTGAGCTAACAACCCTACATGACAGCTCGACTCAGACGATAATGGCGGAGTCTTTTTTTGATTTCGTGATGTTTTTTGAAGGATTTGGTAGTGACGAATTACGGTGACCATGCATGACTATTCAATCCTAGTTCAAGAACAAATAACAAACACTTATGCATTTATTTCTTACTTTCTGCATTAAAATAGCTTTGTTTTAATTTTAGATTTAAGATATAAGCAATAATCTAGGTTCGAGTCATAAATTTTACAAGACTTTTATTTAGTAATGTCTGATTTAGAATTATGAATTGATTTTAGTAAATACATTAACGATAATACTAATACGTTAATATGCATCTGAAGCAATAATTATCTGACGTCAGACAACAAAACAAGATTTTTTATAATTATGGTCCTTAAATCATATTTCAACATAGTCACCATCGCCAGGGAGGGATAAAAGGTACAGTCAATGAGGTCTCGCTCGGCTTCAATTTTTCGACAAGAGCTCGTTCCTGTTCTAGTTGTACTTCCATGTTAACATAATAATTTGTCCATTTAATATGTAAGATTTATAACTGTACCGTATTGA
>LD688982.1:971079-981607 GCA_003118335.3 Papilio memnon | reverse complement strand
TGTGGAAGGGGGGATTTTTGTCCTTGGGAGGACATGTCAATCCCATAGTGCTTCTCGTAAAGATATTTTGTAAGCCTAATTACTATTATAAAGGAAAATATTAACCGACTTCAACTATTGTGTTATTATAAAACTAAACGTCTGTAACGGGCTTTAGTCAAAAACGCTGATCGTCGACATCTTTCAGAGAGATGTATAAAATACATTTATTTTGAAGCATAAAATAGTTATATTTTTCTTAACTAGTGTTTAAACTAGGCGTCCAACATAGGCGCACTTTAAGGCTTAAAAGTATTTGATCAGCCGTTGGATGTTTGATATGTTAATTATTCAAAATAATGCAAATTACCATTACTGTTTTAAAATAATTAACGTTGTTGACCAAACCTTGATAAGAGATGCCGTTTATAAAGTAGGCCTTACAGTGCGCTATAATATAAATAGTAGACGTAAGTTTAATGAACTTTTCACGTACAATCTGATGAAATGAATGAAATATTACGCTTTTTATATAAACACGAGCTATGCGAACTTTATATTACTAATAGCACCGTTAACGTAGCAATTAAACTCATTCTTGTGTTAAAATGTCCTTGTTGAGTTATGATTGGTTATTCTGATACCTCAAAAACTTTGTAAAAGAGGTCGACGCTATTGATTATTTTTAAACCGCAGACGACTGTTATGAATATTTCAGGCTTTTTAACTTTACGTAACTTGTGACTTACATTATTTTGGGATATGAAATGTTTAAATTAAACTGTCGTTGAAGCCAAAGCATTTCATTTACTTTCGCGCCAATTCTCGTGTCATACGCAATAGACAAGATTTTTCATCATGTCCAAGGATATCAGTCCAAATGCCACCGAAAAACATCGCGACCATGATTAGAGAATTAACATGTCATTTTTATTATTTTAGTTTTTAACTAAAATGTATACTGTATTTCGTATAAGTATTGTATTAATAAACAACCGAATATGCGCAGTATGCAAATCAGTGTCCGCGGACAGGTGTTGAGATATAAAAAGGAATTACATAAGCTTCGATAGATCGCAGATTATGCGCGGAAACAAACACAAGAACACGGTAGTGTGCTGTCTATTGTACAGTTATACATACGTCCGTACGCTTGCGATGTCTACGCTTCCATCGGCGTGTCCTTATTGACTGACCAGTCGATAGATTGTTGTTTCTAATCTCATTGCGCGTACTTTGTAGGTGCAATCTTGCATTCTAATAAGTATTTGTCGCATTCTTTGTGCGAGTGAACCTTGCCTACTGTTGCAATGCGACTCACCAAGCATTGTCCTATTGGTTTATTCCTTATTTGTACCCTTGCAACTTTAAATATTAGGATTTAAATTACTGTACTGATAAATTCTTTCATTTATTTAGAAAAAAAAATAGAAATTAGATAAATTAAATAGGGGTGTGAACCCCACCACAAGGTCACTATCTCCGCATCCGCTAACATATTGTGAGCGACCTTCTGTAATCCGAGGCAAGGCCTACGATATAACAGGTTTCATTGCAGTGTCAAGGATACCAAACAAAACAATTAATATCAAAACAAACATTCGCCAACTTTACGAATACTTGCTTAATTATTTTATTGAAGACCCAAACAAATTAAGTTAAAAAAGTATTATTTATTCACGAGATCACGAGTGGCTTATGACAAAGCTTGGATGTCAGATTTGAGTCCGCGACTTCTTTTCTTTCCACCACTAAACCACTATTAGCGTCTTCACAGAAAGGTCTTTTTTATGTGTGAAAAAGTTTAACCAGCTAGCATTGCAGTTGAACACTAGGGTTAGGTACCAAATGCAATATTTTTGTGGAATTGTCGACCATACATCTGAATTTTACTCTGTTCTTTTTTTAAAATTATTGTTTATTCTTCTGAGCTTCGCCTGATGATTGAGGTAGTCAGTGAGCTTGGACCACGTGATAAATATAAAAATTGTGTTGCCAAGGTTCAAATGTCTTGGTTACGGCAGACGGTAGGTCGACATTGAGCAGGTTTCACATCTGTTATAATCGCATTACGAACATCTTTAGCTAAAGGTACTTATGCAATAAATCTAGTTGTAAATATAAGAGAAATAATTACTTAATACCATAGAGTAAAAAGATTAGGCAGGGCTTTTGAATGTTTGTTTTTAACGATGAAAATATCGGAAATATTTTCGGTTTCTGGCAGCACGTATCAATTGCATAGTAACTTTTGTTGCATGCAGCGTTTAACAATCGCGATTAAATGTTGTCTTTGAAACATCCTGCCTTTAAAAACCATGTAAAGAATGATGTTACATAACTAAAGTATAACGGCGAATTATTGTTACACTAAGCTTCTTGGCTCGTGGCTGACTTCGTTGGGGCCATGACCTGGTAATTGGCTTAAAAATATCGTAACACTTCCTAGTAGCTATTGATAAACATACGGCATATTCGGAATCTAGTATCCTTGGCTTTTTGTTACCAGACATGTTTTATCCAGACATAACAAACATAATTTTCTGTTAATCTTTTAAAGCAAGAAAACAATAAAACAGAACGGTTTAAGTAAAAACTTCAACCGCATTTTAAAATTACTCTAATAATGTAAAAGGTATTTAAAATGATAAAACTCAAAAGTATTTTCAACTTTTTTATTTGTAATAAACATAAACAATGTGCAAATCAGTAAACGGTCAATTTGCCACATTTCGAAGTTCATCAGCAACAATTCATACTATAGGAACAGTAAACTTCCCGCCAAAACCGTTGCAATGTTGTCAACAGATTGCATAAGGAAGATAAAAATTGTCTATGGAGATGTTTTTCTTATAAGCAAATTTTGTGGCACTAAAACACCGTTTAGGATACAAAAAATGTATACACGACATTTTTCTAGAAATTGTGCAGTGTATAAGGCACAAAATGTATACATTAAAAAAGTGGTACATTCGTTAACTACAATACTAAACTTGTAAAAAATTAAGTGAAAAAAATTGCTAGCAGAGGTTAAATAAATATTTAACGGTATTTACTAAGCTGTCAGGATATAAATTATTTTGGGATGGAAACAATACTGATAAGTAATATATAAAAAGTAAGCTCTAAAAAACAAAAGGCTTAGTACAGAATATCACCTTAGTGTTACTATTAACATATCTTAAGTTATAACACAAAAATAAACTATTCGAAAGAAGTAACACATTTACAAATGTCTACCCTCGTTAGATGGAAGCTACCATAGACAATGACTATAATAAAAGCTTCTAAATGAGGTTTAGTAATCAAGTTAAAACTGACACTAAATTGTAAAGTTACTTATACGTATCAAAATCCCTACTCGTTCACTTTCGAAAGGCGATCGTCGGATATGACTCGAAGGCACAAAAATATTTTGTTAAATAATCCACAAGATACCCCAACAACCATACAAAATGCTAAAAAGTAGGTATTTCGCTCTACTGTACCAACTACACCTCACCAAGCACCAACAATAATGTTCAACTACCTTATATAATCTAATTCACTAGAATATATCTAAATAAATTTCAGTTAAACATTTGAACAATAAAACTTATTGTATACCTATTATTGCCATGGTAGTAAACATTTTGTAGCACATGACTACATCACCAAACTGAACAGATATATAGATATGTAGGCGTACGTTCTCTATCTGCAAATCCATCACTCATTGCTATGACAATCATTATGCATGCTACATTCTTATCTTATTTGCAATTCCAAAGAGAATCGAGAAAAAATCAAGGCCGTTTAACCTATCACATGGTAAAACCGCTTTCACAACAGGCAATAGCCTAAATAAATGTAACATCCATTGATAATTCCATATGAAGGAATTAAATAGTTGTTCTGTTATGCAGTTTACCGTTGCATTTATTCAAGTGTATACGCACTTCTTCGCTCAAATGATCACAAGACAGGGTTGCCTCTAACAGTTTATAAGTTAAAATTCATTCAAGTGCATGCTTCACAAATATTACAAACTTATAAACTATCACAAAGTTTACAAGTTCGAATTTCAATTGAAATTCATAATAAATAATGTATTGTAATAAATATTCAAAACTATGTACATCCCACAAAATGGCTTATTTTATTTAGCTTTAACAGATTTTTTATATAACTTTTAAGCTAAATCTTTAAAAATTTAAAGGTTTAACTAAACATTTCATTTTAAATAGAAAAATAAGATTATGGTATAAAAAAAGAAGAAAAAATTGTCTACATAAAACTTTCCGAAGGTGTCAACCCTATATGCCAATACACTTGATAATGCACATCATGATTGCAATTATATTAATTAATTCTCCGACTCACTGCTACCATACCTCCATTATAAGTATTAGGGGCTAGTTGATAGCTGGGTTAAACATTTCTTTTAACTTAAACAACTACAAAAAATGATCACAAATAGAAGAGTTTCAAAACTAAGTGGCACTCACAAATATGGAAATGCAAATAACATGGCCGAGTGTCATCAAGATGAATTATTTATGCCTACCCGTTTATTGAAGGGTGTGGCATCAAGGGTTCTTTCATTTAGCTTGTCCTCTTCACGGAAATGGATCCTCGTGATGACAATGTCACCCGTGCTCAGCGTTTGTGATCCTATCTCCGTCTTCTTTGCTTCATTAATATTATTGCACTGTGCATCTTCAAGATTTGAATTATGGCACCTGCAGCAACAGTTCTTTCTGTCTCCATCACCTATGTTTAGTATTTGGCTCAGGTTTGACCAATCTTTATTTTTCAGTAGGGGCAGAGTTTGTTCCATTGTTTGTGAGAATTTATCTTCCAACTCACCGCTGAGTGGTGCAACAGCTGATAAAATCGCCTCTAAACGATTAATTTTCTCCACCTTATCCATGTTTGTGTCGGATAATATCTCATCCATCATTTGCATTGACTCGGTGAGACTGGGTGGTTGTGTTGAATGTGGAGAAGAGATAGAATCAGAAGGATTTGATTCTAAACTAGCCATCTCATTTTCTCTTTCATCATCTTCGGAATCACTGTCTTTTTCATGGCCGATAGCTTCCAATTTCTCCAACTTCTTGGAAATTTTATGACAACCCTTGAGTTTTTCTTTCTCTTCCTCTGTCAGCTCTAAATATCTTAATAATCTTATTTCCCTATTGCTCAGAACTATATTCTTTGTGGATTCTGCCAGTTTATGCTTCAATTCACCAACTTCTGTGTTTATCTTCCGCTGACGTTTACGTAATTTTACTTCAGTTGGTTGAATATGCATGAATACTTGCTCATTGCTTAGTTCTTCAAAGAGCTGTTGGTTTTCTGGCTTGATATTTGCAGACATGTATGCATAAATTGCAGGATTAATTAATGATAAAACATCAGAAGCTGCATAAATGATCATATCTTTTGTTAATGGCCGCCTGGCCCAATAACGTTGGTCTCTACGGTAGACATTTTTGAGCTGTTCTTTCATGGGGTTCATGGGGGCATTGTACAATTCGCAAAGTGCATTCAGGCTGAGATTTTTCACTTTGTACACAGGTAAATTTAGTTGCTGCAATTGCAGAACAGCGTGGGCTGCTTGTGTATCAAAAACATTCTTCAAAGTAATCTCTAACTGGTTGTGTAAATTGACTGAGTCATTCCTACAGTCATGTATTATCTTTGTAACATTATCACTCTCTAGTAATTCTTTAATTTTGCCTTCAACAATCATTCCAGGGCAGGCCATTATGTCCAATATGTACACTTCACCATTCATGGTAGCAATTTGACACATGGTCAGGACACCTTTGATACCCAAATTGATTCCCTCACAGTCAAAGGAAACTATGCTCTTTGTGTGTCGCTTTGGGTTCATTATACTATCAATGAGTGTGGAACATTCTCGGACATTAGCTATAACAGTTGCAGATTGTAGAACTCGTTGCCTCCAAGCTTCTCCCACCATATTATTTCTAATAGAAGTACCATTTGTTTCTTCAGGGCTGCGAGTATTCAAATGATTATTGACTCTGTCTCTCACCATATTCTCTGCTAAATTTTTAATGACAATAGAATTGATCCGTTGCTTTAAGGTTTGGTTGGCAATATTAGCTTGTGGACCTCGGGGAGATTCTACAGGACTGAGTATTCTGTTTGCTGGACTTTGTTTGCCATCTGAAGGAGTGGGACTCACCACTACAGGTGGAACGGGCGACATCGCTTTCTCTTCCACAATGGGCTTTGGTGGATCAGTCTTTGTTTTTGATTTTGCATTGAGATACATGACAGGTATTTTTGGTTTACTAATTAGAGTGACAAGGTTTGATTGCACATGGAAGCTGTCAGAGAATATTTTCAAGAAAGCACTTAAGTCTGCAGGAGTCTTAAACATTTGGTACCAATACTCCTGAGGGAAGCGAGACACAATCAAGTGGAATAGCTGATCAACCATCACTGGGCCCTTAGCCTCTATGCACTGAGCGACGTAATCAAGCAGTTGTTGTGCTGTGTCTGTGTTAATATTGGCTGCAGGTAAATTGTGAAATTGTTCAGAATTGCTGCAAGTGTTACCTCTTCTATGATTCTCACTGACTAGAACAACATTATCATCGATAATCTGGAACGTATCGGGATGTTTCAGGAGAAAGTCCTTAAACTCTTTGATGCGCTGACCAGAGATGTGACGTACCTGCGGAGACGCCTGGCTGCGATGACCCAGGAGACTTTTAATAGGCACCTCTGTACCCTCTCCGTACTGGATCATCTTGCTGGCGAAGTACTCCTTCGCCTCCTCGATGTAATCGTTGTTGGACGACGCGCCGCCGCCACTCGGGTGCCTCTGGAATGTGTTGATATCAACATAGTCCCCGTCTATGCTGAACAACGCGGGGTACTGAGCCAGGAACTTCTTCAAGCCCGATTGCGACCCGCCGGCGATCTGACGCATCTCCTTGGTGAATCCTTTGGCACCAAACTGGCAGGAAAGATCGTGCAACGTTCTCGGCTCGCCTTTGTCGAGCAGGCGTTCCACGAAGAACAACAGAGTGAGGTTTCTTGCGAGCTCATATTCCATTGATTCCATTTCCTAGCAGTTGGTGCCAATGTGGTGTTCTTACACTAGATTTTTTCTACGTATATGTGTCACCCACAACACCATGAAATTCATCAATTCTAAGCCAGCCCACTCACAAAGAATAGAGAATAGAGAAAAGTGACGTGATAGAAGGTTGCCAAGACTATTTTTGTAATACCCGTAAACTTTTGTTATAATTTCCTTTGTAAGATCTGTACTTCATGTCGTCACACTTTTTTATTCAAGTTGTCATTGTAAAACGCAAAATATATCCCACGTACGCAGAATATCAATTCCTATATTTACTGTTTTCTAAGTAGCCGCAATATACTCAGTTTAAAAGTTTAGTTTTTTATATGTCATTCATAGATAGCGATCTAAATTATTTTTATACTCTAAATAACAATAGACAAAATCTAGAATTGAAACGTCAATCTTGCGTCAATTTGTCAAATTGGAAACAGACTATACACATTTTGTATATTTTTCATTTATTAATTCTATCCTAAAAAGTGGGAGGATTGAATATTTCACATGAATATCCGATTAATTTAATAGCTCAAATCAATTAGAACTTCAATTTGTTTATATTGGGCTTTTAAATATTTAAACAAAATGGTGAGTACGTGAAACATTGCCAAATTACAATTACAACAAACCGGATAAGTTAATTCGATGTGTTACAAGAAACGGCTGTTCACGGCTTTAAATACATAATAACCAATTAAATCTATTTGCTAAACTGTTTATGAATCTTACAATGATGTAAACAATACTTATATTACAAGTTGTGTATTCAATTAAACTAAAATGAACCGATGTCTTGAGAAGCATGTCGCGTTCCATATGAAAATCAAACAATTTTGTTAAAATTCTCTAAAAATCACGTAAATTGTAACAATATTTTAATTTGTATCCACATATTTTCAGTTAGTTCTAGTGCTTGGAGATTTGCACATACCGCACAGATGCAGCAGCCTTCCGCCGAAGTTCAAGAAGCTTTTGCTCCCAGGCCGTATCCAGCACATTCTGTGCACTGGTAACTTGTGTACTAAGGAGTCATATGATTATTTGAAGACATTGGCCAGTGATGTGCATGTTGTTAGGGGAGATTTTGACGAGGTAAGTGACATCATTGATATAATTAACTTTTATGCTCATAGAAAGCATCATTTAACACACCTAACAATGAGATAGGCAGGGTAAATATCGTCCTTCTATCAATTAAAGGTAGGTAATACACCTACATTTTTCGATGTCTATGGGCAGTAAATCCTTGGAGAATTTAGATGGCCACAAGCTCATTTGCTACTTTACAACATGAAAAGAAAAGTTCCCTGTCTGATTTTCCTGTATTTGCAAGTACACTACTATACACAAAAGTTGTAGCAGATAATGTCTCAAAGAAAATGTATTAAAGGGGCCCTCCTTTAAACTTTAGTTATTGAAGATTTTTGATTATAAATTGGTGATTGCCATTATTATGCTAATTTCTAACGCTCCCTAACCTTCAATTTAATAGCTAAATAATAAATTAGGTCTTATTATTTTACAAATTTTCCAGAATTCAACCTACCCAGAACAGAAAGTCATAACTGTTGGCCAGTTTAGAATCGGTCTGATCCATGGCCACCAGGTGGTGCCGTGGGGAGATGAAGAGTCACTAGCCCTGGTGCAGAGACAGCTGGATGTAGACATCCTGATATCAGGTCATACACACCGGTTTGAAGCTTATGAGCATGAGAATAAGTTTTATATTAACCCTGGATCTGCTACTGGAGCTTACAGTCCACTCTTCAGGTAGAATTTTACATCATTATAACATTTACAGCTGAATACTGAAATATTAGTTAATGTAACAGTGTTTTAAGTGATAAGGCCACACTTAACCCCATTTTCCTTACAAATTTTGACATCCCACAGATTGTAATGTTTACAAAGCATTATTTAAGATTTGTTTCAGTATTTGATTGTTAAATTATTTATTATCTGATTTTAAATTTATTTATTTTCACAGTGCTGTTTGTAATGAATTCTCACAAATTAAATTAGATCCACTTCCCGATTTCTGGAGCTCTTTTAAATACACTTAAATCACATGACCATGTAATATTATAATGATATTGATGCTGGTGCTGGAAGGTAGCAATAGGAACGACACATCTCATCGAGTTTGATCTTGTTCTGTCTTAAGTAGTTTGGAGGTAGTACGTCATGTATTTTTTATTTCAGGAATCCGACACCATCTTTTGTACTAATGGACATTCAAAGTGCGACAGTTGTCACGTATGTGTACAAACTGTTGGGAGACGAGGTCAAAGTTGAGAGGATCGAGTACAAGAAAGCATAGTATAGTAAATATTATTTAGCGTTATATATTCAAATATATAGGATAGATGTGAATGTTTCTCTATGTAATTATGTTTTTTATTTCTTATCATACACAAGTAATATAAGCTGTAAATAATACATTGAAATAGCATTTCGTTAAAATTACAAATTACTTACATTTCAGATGTATTTAAATAATTTGGTTTATTCTGTTTTGTGTTAGATAAGAAAATATCTGCATGTATAATTTTTAACTATATGTTTATATTTTTTTATTATACAATAAGGTGGCAAACGAGCGAGCGGCCACCTAAATCCGTCGAAATGGCGAAGTGACCGCTGCCCATAGACATCCGCAATTGCAGATGCGTTGCCTACCATAAATCGACCGAGGAGGAGACGCACATAAAGAGAATATTTCCCCTTCCTATGCGTCTCCTTCTTCGTCAAATCCACGTTCCCAATCCTTTCCTTATAAGAAAAGAGTTGAACGGGAAAGGGACTAAATTTGGGCTTCCGGCACCACACTCATCAGACGAAACGCGGAATTGCTCCCGCTTCACGCCTGTCTTCAGTGTGGTCGTGGTATTTCACCGGGCGAGCCGACCCATTCGTGCTAAGTTGTTAAAGCGGGCTCTACCACTGTGAATGGTTTATTTTTATTATATAAAAATTGTACAAGAAATTGAATTATATGCTGTTCTTACATTTAATTGTAATTTATATATAACAACAATTCCTTTAATCTGTTTAAATTTAGTTTTTTATGTTGATATTCTCAATGTAACAGTGAAATTGATTATTTTATTTATATATCTAAGTTAAAAATAAACGTAAATATAAGAATATTTTTTTCTTATTTGTTTCAACTCTTACTATCATAATTTCATAAATTCAATCCGCACCGAGGCGATATTTCACTAATTTAGTGTAGAAAGATACAAAAGTTATTACTGCAATAACATAACGTAACCAATAACCTAATGATTAACGGTACGGATTTCCAATCAAAGAGTCGCGGGTTCGAATCCCACTATTCGACCATACTCTAGCACAGATCGTGAGAGTCAAAAACAAAATACATTAAAAACAAAACATTCTCGAAAAAAAAACACACTAAAAAGTAACGAAATAATTCCT
>LD688982.1:936669-953414 GCA_003118335.3 Papilio memnon | reverse complement strand
GCAGGGGGCTGAGGATGATTGGTATTACTGGCTAGATCTTCTGCATCTAATGGCTTTTATAAAAGTTGAAAGAAAATCTAGGGAATTTATGAGAAAAGATTATATGCATTGGATGATCAGAAACGCCCGCATAGCTTTTGTTTGTCTTAATTCTTCTGTCTCGTCTCCTGCTAATACTTCTACTAGCTTCCACGGGCAGCTCCGTCTGCGTGGAATTAAAAACAAAGTAGCCTATGTGTTCTTCTAGACTATACCAAATTATCTAATTCCATTATTCATACATTACTATTGAATCTATGCATAATTTCATCAAGATGCGTTCAGCAGTTTAAGCTACAAACACTAACATACATCTAAAGTTTCACATTTATAATAATAGTAAGATTAACAACAAATTCAGTTGTATAACCTTTTGGAACCTAGCCTACCTTTTACTATCCAACGTGCACTGCACCATATACACTTCACCGTCTCCACGCAGGATGAGCAGGGAATCAGTATTGGGCAGGGGAGTGAAGTCCACGGCGGTGTCCCCCAGGCTGTCCAGGATAGTCCGCCCGGCCAGTTGGCTGGACGGCTTCTGACCGATTGGGATGGACTTGATGAGTTTCGGACCGGATTTTAAGGCTATGTTATATAATCTGAAATTCATTACGAAAAACTGATTTTTATTTAAAAAATTGTTACACAAATTGAGTAATGACTACACGTTATGACTGATGCGAGACATTTTGTTTTCGAGAGATTTAAAAGCTTGTCTTGGACTTACCTGATAGTGTTATCAGACATGAGTACGAGGATGTGTGAGAGCGAGCTGGGGTGCCAATGGACACGCCTGATCTCACCCTGGGAGAACAGGAACCTTTCGTCTAGGGAGACACTCCTGAAAATGGAGATATTCAGTACTGGTAAATGTTTGTTAAATTTGAAAATTGTAGAAGTTTTATTGCTACTTGAGTTGAATTTTTCATAGCATATCATATTGTTGAGAATATCTCCGGTTAGCTTAAATATTTCACATGATAATGTTGAGTAATGTCTCAAATTAACAAAAGAAACGAACGCGCAGGGTCGACGCGAGATAAAAATTAGCCGCATACGTAAAAAGGAACGGATCCAAGGAGCGGTTGCGCTCACTTGGTGCCGTAAATCACGCAATTTTTACATACCAAAGGAAAGGGTCAGTTTTTCCCACCTCGGTCTCGGCGGACAAATGAAACCAGCGGCGGCGCACATTAGCGCAGGCGGGGATACTGTCTCCGGAACAAAAACCGATAAAAAACGGGAAAAGGTTCCGATTCGGTAAAAAATAAGAATCAGACAATGGCCGCGGGCGGCGGTCGTCGTGCGGGGCGGGGAGACAGGGGACTCTATACGTGTCCAGTTTTTTTACGAGCGGTAGCCCTTTGTCCTTCCGGGCCTCTTTTTTAAATAGATCAGAGAGGGTAAGTAAAGACCGTCGGACGTCCACCCTGAAATATTATTGTGGATTTTTCTGGTGCGCGTTCATAAATATTTGGGTCGGCGCCCACCCCCTAGCCTCGGATCGGAATTATAAATTCGGTTAATAAAATATGAAACGATAAAGCCGCTTTTTTCCTCGCCGGCGCGCACCTCTTATTATTTTGTTTAAATTTAAATATGCATAATTAAATTTAAAAAAGGAAATCTGAGCGTTAATGAAATTTTTGTTTAGGAGATAATGAATTGAAAACAGGACATTGTCGCGGCGCGGCGCGGCGCGGCGTTACGGTGTTTTTCTTTGGCGCTCCTCATTCACATGCGGAGAGCGCGCTGCGGAAAAACACGAAAAATTATATAATTTTAATATATTAATTAAGGCATATTCTATTTTTCCTCGCTTATCTGAACCTTACGGCGCTATCGCGAGCGCACACGTAATATTTCATTCGTACGTTACGCCAAAAAAGAGTTTTAATTAAAATCACAATTACACTCCTCCGCTGTTAATGCTTCGTCATTATTTCTGCGTTACTCTTCTCTGTACGCCTTAATTATCCATCGAGTGGATATTTACGTGCATTCATTAAGGCTAAGGTAATCTCCACGTATGTTATATGCTGTTAGCATTGAAATTTTCATCTTCTTCAGTCAGTTTTAAATCTTACGTTATATATCGGTTCAGGTTGTTTCTAAATACTGAAAAACCATACCTTTAACTGGGACCGGTTCATTTTAAACGGGAATGGTCTCGGAAACACTGTTTGTTGCAAGTCATATCGAGTAGATTGCTAATAAAGTTGTTAAAATTTATTATATGTGACAAAACAATCGACTCATGTTGAGACGTCCGTGTTAACCCAAACAGCGCCTTTAATCAACGGAAACGAGCTCGCGATCAAACGCACCCCGGGTTACAATTAATAAAAGCACCAAAAACGACCGAAAAATATATATGAAAACAAAAAAGGTATCACCAGACCGCAAGGGATTAAAATCGTAACGAACGCGCAAAAATATTCAAATACAATACTAACAAATTGATACAAATACTCATTAGGCGCGGAAGGCGATCCGGGGAGGGTAGGACAGGGTAGGGGACAGATCGCCCGCAACATTACAATCCACATCCAACGTACAAATATTATCTAAAATTCCTTCTCATTTATAATCCTTTTGTGTCCTCGCGCGGTGTCCTCCGTCAGAGCCACCCTACCCCACTCCCCGGACGCCCCACCGACCGCTGCGGGGGTATTTTTATATTTTTAATCGCGGCGGGCATTATCCAAATGGACAGCGTCGGTCCCGCTGCCGCTGCCGTCTCGATGATAAATTCCTTCGTTCGACACCCGTTGTTTTGTCGGGGCCCTTCCTTTATTCCTATAGCCATCGAAGTGGGAATAAAAAGCGTGCGAGCACTCATTAATTGCGGTAGATTTGTCTGCGGGTGACTGCCGACTGTGACAGTCGACTGCCACTGTCGGTTGCGCGTTTCTTTTCCTACGCGACTCAATGAGACGGAGACTTCCTCGACTAGTGATGTGCCTCACATAAACGTCGCGATTCAAAGTTTACGGTACGAATGCTTTGTATGACACTGTAAAGATCTATGTATATGATAGACATAAGAATGTAATCAATCTTTAAATAGAAACCTTCAACTATGACAGCCTAAATATCGAACTTTGTACTTGTAAGGGACAAGACAAAAGTGCAACTATTGTAAGATATCGATGAAGCGTAAAATAATTAATTTCGTTTTTATATTATTATTAAATAATTCCTGGTGCGGTGACGGTGAACAACACTGTCTTTATCCGCATTTTTTCTTAACAAATGAAAATTGATTGAAGCTATTCCCGTCCGCGTTTGATGGCTCCTTATTGAATCCCTTGACATCTGCCGCTGCCTGGACGTGATCGATGGACGCCTGCCAACTGATAATTGCCCTTTTCTTTTCTATTGTTGCTAATACATAAGAAAAAAGGCAAAGAAAAGATAATATATAATTGTTGACATCTTTAGTCTATTTCTTAATATAATTATGGTAACAGAAACTTCTTATTGATTTTTTTAAACTTAACTCACGTGTCATCGTCCTGTGATGGTAACGAGTAGTTTTGGACCCATCTTTAAACTTCAAGAACCTTCTGTTAAAAACTCCCTCGTCTATTTCTTTCAAGGACATGAATTCATAACATATAAACAATTCCAATACATCAAAATGAAATCTAATTAGCATATCCAATGTCCTCTGCCTCTACAAACAATAACAGCAGTTAGAGGCCGAACTGAAGCCCAACCCGCAAAGACAATATCTTCCGTCACATTAAATTCGAAAAAAGTTTAATGGAACCGAAATCCCGCGGACCGATAAAACGTATTACCCCAATATATTATAGAAATTCAAAATGTTTACGTTAACCAAACACTAGGATAATAACGGATATGTCCTATTACAATATTTGTATTAATACTTTTGATTTATTAAAGTCCTCGATGAATTGATTTTTTTTATCAATCGATAGTTTAACCTTGCCCTCCATCAGAGTGACTATGGAAGGGCACATATCCCACCGATTTCGTATTATGTAATTTTAACTTAACAACCCAATATGATCGATATTTGCCTATAAAAGTCTGTGGTTTGTTTATTGGAACTAGAAATTGCTTAATAACGTATTTATTTCTTTTTATTTAGCAGTAAAAAGTTTTCTTTCTTAGCATAGAAAGTCCAAATGAATCTTTAGACGTTTTGTTAGTAAGAATGCATCTATGCAATTTCGATTGCAATTGAAATATTTTGTATAGTGCATTCGCTTGATGGTAAAATAATCCTTATTCGATGGCCGCAGCTTTATAAAATCTCAGGAAAATTCAGTATACACTAAGGCTGAATATCCCGTGTATGTGCACCGAGATGGGGCACCTACTTCCGTATGATCCCTTTATTACGGCGGAGCGGACACGGAGACGCGGCACTCGCTTTGCATATATAGAAAAGCGATTCTTTTTTTTCGTTATGAAAAACGATGGAAAAAATGCAAGCGGGTTGTGGCGGCCAAGAATTAATGGTGCGCGAGCTCTGGCGGGGGGGGGGAGATATCCGATCTGGACTTGTGTTAACACCATATTATGTCTATATTATATTTGCTTAGAGCAATCAATGCTTAGGCATTTTTAAGACATAGTATATTGCGGAGCATCATCTACCCCCTGGTATTTTGTTCTTGTTGGAACCTCAAAAACTTCATAAAACCAATCTAAACTTAATACTTAAATCTTGAGTTCATTTGTCTTTCTTCTTCTTACATCTTGCAATTACTAAGGTATTGAAGTAACCTGTTCCCCGAAAAAGTAAATTTCATCTGTAAATCGCCAATCAATTGTTCAAAATCAACCTAGTACTCGGCTACTGCATTTAACAGATAATCCATTTAAAAGCGTGTACTAAAAGTCCACATTCTGTTCACACTGACGCCCGTGTTTACGTACAGCTGTCGGTGTCGATGGCTGACACGTGACGTCACCTATACTACGAGCACCCACTCTTAGGACTTGCTGATATATGAAGGTCAAACACACAATTCGTGGAATTAGTGAACAGTGTGAATTCCATTAGTCATTTAATTATAAAACAAAAAAAAACAATGTATAGAAATTGGTTGATTTTAAAATTACTCGATTCAGTGATTTGGAATTATTCCAATAATACCCAAGATTAATTTTGTAACATCAATTTTGTCCTGCGAGTCCGTCCGCGTGGAATTACAATCAAAAGTGAGTAGCGTACATACGCTACTCACTTTTGATTGTAACAGAACAGAAGGTCTCGATAGTCTGGAAGAACATGTGTTCTTCCAGACTATCGAGACCCATTCAGGTGTTTAGCCTACAAACTCTAACAAACATCCATCCATTCATCTTAAATTAATAAAATAGATTGCAAACAATTCATAAAGTACCAATTAACGGTATCGTGGTGTAACAACGATTACTCCGGGTCGGTCGCGGTCGACGCAATTTTTTTTCTGATTCCTTTTTTTCGAAACCTCTTTCCGACCGCGGCTCTGTGCGGCGCGGGGGGCACGGGCGGGCGGCGCGGCTGAAACTGTTTAATGATTTGAAAAACGTGTTCTATCAGCCTTTACGCGGAAACAACCGAAAAAAGCCTACAACAAAGGGTACCGAACGCAAATATAGACCGAACGAGTGACTCCATCGCTTGTCAACACGAAAACATTCAACTTTGACCTTTATTCCATTTAGTTAAAGGTGTCAGCATTAGTTCTTTGAGTGCAGGATTAAATATGTTGAAGTGTTCGCACAGATCTCATCGGCAATTTATTATATTTTGTCCGTTCTGAATTTACGATTATTTGGACGGGACAATGGCCGGCGCACGGCGATTGGCCGATTTTTTTTCTAACGCCAATAAAAGCACGAAGTGATGAACGTTCCAACAGAATCGCCACTCTGATAATATTTGCACACGACCCGCGTAAATTATTGCTACGAATAAAATGAATTTAAAACACACTGTCCTTTCCGTTCAAATAAATTAATTCAGCAAGGAAAATTATGATTATGGTTGTGAACGACATGTTTATTATGAACTAGCTTTCGCCCGTGACTCCTTCCGCGTGGAATTAATAAAAACAAAAGTGAGTAGCCTATGTGTTCTTCCAGACTGTGCTCTACATCTATATTAATTTTATCGAAATCCGTTTTTCCGTTTAGGCTACAAACTCTAACAAAGTCCATCCATCTAAACTTTCGCATTTATAATATTAGTATGATTAATATTTTTATAAGTGTGTTAAAAACTTATACGAACTGTAACTCAGTATATACTAAAAAGTAATTTATTTAATTTTTTCAGCAACACAACAAAATATCGACTTTCAAATAGCCTTCAGCGGACCACAACTTTACGACTTTGTCGGAGCTACATTATCGAAGCATGTTTTATACTGTACCGTAGATATACTGACCAAATCTGGAAAGGGCAAAGGTAAGTATGCCAATTATAGCATAACTTTCTTCCCGTTGCTTCTTCTATAAAAATGATGTAGTCTTCAAGAGAACTTGCTTCATTGGACATTTCGTAGTGTATTAGGGGATGGGTATTTACAGGAATAGGCTATATCTTTTTTTAAAACGCCCCGTCCTCAGTTCATTTAACACGTACGACCTTTAAACTTGTTGCAGATATGTATGGCCATTTGACTCAGGCGGCCGCGTCCTCGTCTGCCACATTCTTTTATAAACAAAGAATTTAGAAAGTTTATTTTTTAGTCCGTGTAACAATATATTAAAAGCGAAGTTTTATGCCACATCTAGGAGTACGTAGCCTCATGTTACAGAGTAAATAATTAACCGTAACCCGCGGGAAGCCGCAGTTTTTCCCAGTTAAACGTCGATCCCGGGAGCGAGTAGATATATTTTGTATGTCATCGAATGTGCCGCCCTCTCTCGTTTGCAATTCACAATTAAATTATTTATACACTAGCTTTCGCCCGCGACTCCGTCCGCGTGGAATTAAAAAAAAAACAAAATCAAGTAGCCTATGTGTTCTTCCAGACTATCCTCTACGTCAATGCCAAATATCACCGAGATCCGTTCAGCCGTTTAGGCTACAAACTCTAACAAACATCCATCCATCCATCCATCCATCCATCCATCCATCCATCCATCTAAACTTTCGCATTTATAATATTAGTTAGATTCAATTGAATAATGGTCACATGTATGAATTGATTGAGAATTTATTTTATAGATGGATGTTTTTTTATTTAAGACTATTGGTTATGGTAATAATAAGAAGAAATTGGTTTGGGTCTCAAATTATGTTAGTACATTGAAATTTTTAAAATTTCAACATTGTTCTTTCGTGAATTTTCCAACAAAGACGTAGTCAAAAAGAATTTAAATTCGTTTGAATGCGACTCATTCTTCACCGCCACACATGCGGCTTTATAATTAGGAAATTTTCACTTTGACTTAAAATGACCTATTAAAGGTTGCATTGAGTCTACAGACGCTCTCATTAAAACCGAAATCGTTTGTCGGTCAAATTAAAAATTCCGCGGAGCGATTACTATGCCAAACGTCGACTACTTGAGGCTTTGAATCCACCCTAAATCGCGCTCGCACGGACTGGGAGCTTAAAACTAATACATCTGGGTGGCGTGTGAGCGCGGGCCGGGGGATGGATGGGTGGCCGCCGGGCGGGGCCGGTCCGTGTTAATTATTCACATTTTAATTTACGGAGCGGGTCCGCCGGCCGAGTCGGGAAAAATGTCTTGCACCTATTCGACAGCGCCACCTATGGACTTTCGCCGGCTGCTAATTTATACTAATTTTTAACTTGCGACTCATTTTTACATCTGTCTGTCGACGAACTTTATTATCGTTGCAAGTTCGTTAAAATACTGGATAGAGCAAAAGATTATTTACTTAAAGTATTTTAATTTTGCAGCAAGCGTATTGTAATCGAACTTTAGAAAACTATGCAATTTCTTAAACGTGTTTAAAAGCAAAGACAAGATGAATAAATTAACAACAATTCTACTTGGTAATAGGGATATCGAACCAACAATAATATGGTACTAAATGATGAATCCCTAATGATTCTAGAGAAACCCTACGACTTCACAAACCTCAAAGTTATTTGTGTATTAAAGAACGTAAGAAAGATGTACACAAACCAGACAAGTCAAAGAAATAAGTAAAAGACGATGAGAACGTGAGTTTTTATTATTCATTTGTATTTGGTTTCCGCGAGCCACAAACAGACGAACAAACTCTACACAATGACCGTATATTATTCAAAATAACCATTGGAGCGTTGCGCGGCGCGGGGTGCGGGGTGCGGGGTGCGGGCTCGTAACGGCCACTTTTAAATATTGCACACGACGTAACCCTTCGTGATACACCCGTCCCTCTTACCTTTTATTGTACACGTCGAGACAGATATAGGGGGCCTATTCGATCACAATGAGACGAATGATCAAAATACCGACACATGATTGCCATCTAAATAATTCAAACAAATACTTACACTTTTACAAACTTACACAAACATCCTGTGCATTCTAAATACGACGTATTACGTAGACGATTGGGTCGAAAGTCCCTCGGCATTGAAATGGTAGCGGTAAAATAATTTTGTTTTCGATTATGGAGTTTTTACGGTCTCTTATGCGAGATGTCAATTCGAATCCAGCCCCTCTATGTGTGATGAGGCCGCAAAACAATGAAAATGCTCGTAAAACGCAAATGACAAGACGAGATAACGCCGGGCTAATAACCCGTTGGCATAACATGTGACTACGGACAGCGATACGTCCTTTTTTGAATCATATGCCAATCTGATAGCTCCTTTTACATTTAGATGGCATTAATGTTTGTTGATTTTACAGTTGTTTTAAATCTTTCAAGGGATGGTTAATATTTAACAGTTAGTAATTATACTAATATTATAAAGAGGAAAGATTTGTATTTTTGTATGTATTGAAATAACTCAAAAACTATTGGGCCGAATTTAAAAAGTCTTTCACCGTTAGAAAGGTAATTTATCTGTGAGTAACATAGCTTAGGTGAGAAACATAGCTTAACATAGGTTTAACATGTCTTTTTATTATTTTTTTATTTCACGCGAACGAAGTCGCGAGCAACAGCTAGTTTAATACAAAACGGTAAAAATTACCAAGATAAAATTCAGGCAGATGTCTAATTTTTGTGTAAATGCATTGTTATTCTACTAAAATACAGGTGAAAAATAACAAGATAAGTCAGTGAATCCCCCTAGGAGTGTTGCTTAATTCGCGCCCTCCCCTGAGCGGTGTATTAAGGTGAGAATTAAGATGTTGATTGAACTCGCGCGCCCTCTCGCGATTGATCGGAATTATTTATTCAGCGGCCATCGGGGAGGCTGTAACGAACCTTCGTTAGGTTATTCATTCCCTCCTTGTACTGGTATAAATAACTTCTGTTAATTACATCGAAGACGTGTTCAAAAGTAATTAGATTAGGGATTTTTTACAGTAATATTGTTTTTTATTGATTATTTTACACATATCTGCAATAATCATATACTTAAATACCCACTTAGTGATTATTAAAACAATTTTTAGACAGTTTTAAAAGACACATAACCTTAAAGTTCTTCAAATATCAAAAATAAATATACAGATGTGATTATTTCATTTATATAAATGAGTAAAGCGCGCAGTTATAATTATGTTTTAATTCATAACACGTAACCGGTAGCTAAGGTATGAGGATTCGCAAAGGGCAAGCGAAGGGAGAGCCTTATCCAATATTTATTAACTTATTTCAAAGAAAATCGTATAATTAACACCATCGCACCCCCCCTGCTATCTCCCCGCGAGCCTTTGGATCCGCGTCAAAGAGTACACCTTTATGTAGACGCAACAAATGTTAGAAAGCATAATTTGTTGAATGAATGTAAACAATAAATTACATATTCGTGTACTGAAAATTAATAATTACCACTGATTACTATTTTAAATAAAATTGTCCAAATAAAACATAGCTTATACAAATACAAGAATTAGTAGTCCAATAAAAAGAAAATACAGCATTTTAAAGGAAGTTTCAGGTTACAGTTTAAATACACTTAATATTCTGAGAGGAAGTGTAATATAACATTGTCTCCTCTACATTAATTAGTCTGTATCTCAATTAGTATTCAGTATCGCTGGATGTGCGATCTAAAGTTAATGAGAGCGTGTGTAGCAATATTTTTGATGTTCCGAGCTCTTTGAACTATAACGTCGCGAGTAACACACGAGAAGACTGGCGTTTATTAATTGATAACATGGACCGAGAACACACTTGAACATGTACAACCATGGCAAGGCATTTACTGGTCCTCTGATAAATATTGCCTACAGGTGTCAATGGTCACCTACCACCCCTTTCTCTTTTAAAGCAGTGAGATAGTCGTGTGAAAGTGCCTCAGTGTGAACACAAGCCGATGTCTGTTATTAAATGCATTCTCTGAATATTCAATTACAAAAATTCTCAAGTCGTAGAGGTCGCAAAAATGTTAGAACATAGTAATCAGTAGGTTTAATGCGAAACTAAGAGCATCACCGGTCGTTGCGCGCGCCGCCGGCCCATATTAATATTATCACATATCCGCCGAGCTGAGCTCTGCGGGAATTTTTAATGGCGTGCTTTAATTATTTGGGTGTGCGGCTACGGCGGCCGAGCTCTAAGTTCCATTCACATTAGAGATTTCATTTTTGCGCGGAGGCGCACGACCGTTGAATTATTAAGGCGAGTGCCGAAAACTGAAAATTGCCGAGATCACTGCTCGCCGGCACATATTTATGTGCGCCGCTTCGAAAGGGATCCCGGATCCGTTTCTACATTATGAAGGCACCTAATTAACCGGCGCCGGCCGCATTAATAATGGACGTCGCCCTCAGCTACTAGTTGTACTATTCTTAACTTTGAATCGACTCCGCGGAATAATGTATGTATCGAAAATGTCAGTTTTTTTGTTCGTATTCTCCCGACTCTGAGCTCCGCCGGAGCCCGGTGTAGGGACGCTTTAATTTAGTGACAAGGTTTACTTTTCGTGTGCGATTGTTTCCGGCTTTTTACAAGTAATTAGTGGTGATTTCGAACAAAGAAAAAAAATAGTTAATTCGACTGTACATTTTTAAGTTAAAGACTGGTTCAACTTTATTCTAGTTGCAAAAAGATTTTGCAAAATGTAAGAACAAATCTACATAGCTTCGTAAAGCTAGAAAGAAAAACATTACGTTTTATGTAATAACAGTCCTGCTAGCATTCCTGCGGCCGACCTAATCCGACACGTTGCGTATATAAAAAGGCAAACAGTGAATTTTAATTAGATTCCTCCTTGGCGCACAAAGCGCGTCGCGAAACAAAACGTAATGCGATTAGAAAGGTATTACACACGCGGCCAAGTCTGCGGCTAACTAACCAGCCCCGGCGCGCCCCGGCCCGCTCCGGCCCGCGAGGCCCACGTCCGCGCCACTTTGCCTTTGTCCGGCCACTTTCTTTGTATTTCGTTCCATTTCATGCGAAATTTAATTTCGTTTTCAAGACTCGCGCGGAATGATATTACGTTGGTCCGCGACCGCCGGCGCCGCGCCGGTTGTAATTTTCATCGTTCCTCCTCAAGTGTGTGCGGACATCGGGGCGTTTTTCATCGCATTCCCTTTCGGTGGCCGCGCGGTAGGTACGCGGGGGGTGCGCGGGCGTGTTTCGTTTAGCGCGGGTATGTGCCGTTTGTTCGGTATTAAAACCGTCGGATTGCGGGTTCGTTAATTGCTCACACGAACCACCTGTGAAATTTTATTGGCGGTCTTTTCGCTTCCAGGTGACGTTTGTGTGGACCAGCTTTATTATTTCGCTGCATTGGTCGAGATTGAGATTGTTTCATAAAATTGATTGAATCAAGAGAATAAAAACATTACAAGTATAAAAACATTTCATTGATTGTTTTTTATAAAGGAAACTGTTATTATTTATTAGGACATTTCTTTCATTTCAAATAAATTCTATAAGTTTTCTATCATAAATCAAAAAGGGAACATCCATCAAATTCAACAAGCTGCACGCAGCCCACGTCCTTAGATCCCGAGCAATTGATTAACATAAAGAGATAAAGATGTAAAAAGATCAAGCAACCAATAAAAAACGCTCCAACAAGTATCGGGGGTCCCTTCTCACGGGCCCCAATTTGCCATCGATACAGGCACTGCCCTCGCTAAAGGGATAAAGGGCCACCCTTTGTATATCTACCCACAAATCACTGCGGCGGACACTCAATGTGAGCCGATTAGCTCGCCTCAAGAATGTTTAGACTTACTTTTTGTGTACTTTCCTTACTTCTATTGTTCTTCCAATCAATGGCTATCAGGGCATTTGCGTTCATTTTCATATTTATTTATATTGGTTCTTTACCAACCAGGTTTTTGATACTAATCTTATACATAACTGAAGTTATATGATTACTTAAAATCAAAGACATTTAACGAGCAGAATAATTCTATTGGATACAATACATTCTCCTTAATTGATAACAGACTATCAAGTGTCACCCAGTAACTTACGACAGTCCAGTACGGCCGGTGTGCTGGACTGTGTAAATATGTTTGCTGACCGTCTCCGCGATGTTTACTCTCCGGTCTATGATGTCTTTACTACGGTTTACATTAACAGACTCCTTTATTTATCACTTAGTCGATTAGCGACTAAACAGTTGTGCGATAGTTTAGTCAAAGGTCTTGCACTCTAAGTCTGAACGTCAAAAGCTGTCATTTTTAAACAATAACCGATCTATTTATAGAGATCAGTGACCAATAGTTATTTAATTAAAAAGTTTATATCTATGGTAATACAAATGTATCCAGACAATCGTTAGAAAAGATTTGCTATGATAAATAAATCTTAAGTGAATTTGTCTGCATCCGCGTCAGAGAGCGTCAAGGCTCCGGAGGGTGCGGGGTGTAAGAGGGTTGCGAGTGTCGCAAGGCGTCGGATCGGATCCCGCGATGGATTAACCGGCAAATTGGTTTAACCGAACCCGCGTTACAAACGACAAATCAATCCAAGTTGCGGTTAGCCGGATGTTGGCGATATGTGGATCTAATTTGAATTTGTTTTAAAAAATACATTTTTTAAATAATTGAACTAAGTTACAGCTGATAGATAGAGAAAGAGATAGATTAGATATATTCTAACACGGCGCAGAGATTAAACTATTGGTGTACTTTTGATTTTAAATAAAAGAAAACTCGAGCCTTTCTATTCCTTAATACCTTAACACTTTATTCTGAGATCTAGATTGACAATCATTAAACATTTAAAAAATCTTCCTGATTTGGGCATTAAAATTCTAGAAATAATAGTATTTTTGAACTGATAAACATGCAGATTTTTATCCATATATAAATTTCTAATAGTCTTCTTCTATACTTTCTATGCAAGTTTTCAATTCCAATAGATTCTAATAAGATTAGTGATGTCACACGGGTGTTAGATAAAATAGTTTGTGGTCTATAATTGGGGTTCAGGTCGCACGCTCCGTTACTACACTGCGTGTAGTTGTAAAACATACCTTATTAAGTTACATTAAGGACTATCTTTTGTAAATCCGATAGCCGTGGTCATCACTCGCATGACTAGGCAATATCGGCTCCAAGGTGACGTAGGGTAAGCGTGTAGGTGAACTCAATCACGCCGGGCGTTAGGTCGGAAATGTTTTGTTAGGGTAAACGAATAGTTTTCTCCGATCGGGCTATGGGTTCACAAATTGGATCGGGCGCTAGTAAATCAGGGTAAGCCAGTAATTGAGTCTTAGAGGATCATTCGGTGCGGCACGGGCGCGCGGTCAAAGGATTATGATGCCTCGTATCTATTGATCAAATATAGTTCGAATTTGTTTTGGGTCAGACCCGTGACTAACGGAAAGATAATATTTTATTGGTCAACATTATGTCGTATAGAGGTAGTCGTATATTTTTAAGATAAGGCGGTGGGTACACCGAGGTTGTCAACGACGCCCATGGACATCAGTAATACCAGAGGAACTACAGATGCTTTGCCGGCCTTTGAGAATGGTACGCTCGCTTTTTGAAGGATCCTAAATCGTACTGATTTGGAAATACCATAATATAATAAATTGTTATAATAATGCAGACAGAAATTTACCTGCCATTTAATTTATAATTTAGTTAAGTTATTAATCATGACTTTGACGCGCAATTAGAAAGATATTCTGTTATCTTATCATCTACTTAAACCTAGTGATGTATTATGTATGTAAATAAATTTTTAAGTAAATATTTTATAGAAATTACCCCAAAAACGAAACACAAATGATCGGAATACACTACACTGCGCTCCCCGCTCGGTTTATATTTAAACAGGATACTGTTTGGCGACCGTCTGCCAAATAATGGACGTCTGATTACATGCCTTTGACTTCTTAAGACTTCATCGAGATGAACAAACACTCTATACATAATAAAAAACAGGTAATATAATTTTGTTTGGTTAGAAAACCTTGAATAACTACAATTGGAGATGTTTAATTATTAAGTAGTTTTTGTTGGGTATTTAAAGAATTTGAATGTTGTCATAACTTTTCTATACTAATGTTATAAAGAGAAACGATTTGTATTTTTGTTGTATTGGAATAACTCAAAAACTACTGGTCGATTATAAAAATTCTTTCACCGTTAGAAAAGTAATTGATCTATAAGTAACATAGGATGCATTTTTTAATTTAAAGCGGACGAAGTCGCGAGCAACAGCCATTTTATAAATAAAATATTGATCAATTTAAAATAACGTGGGTATTGTCCATATCTTTCAACTTAATTGATGTACAATTAAAAAGTTAGTTATGCTTCTTACATATCTAGAAGTCTATATCGGCATTGTTAAGTGCAGTTTATCTCAAATCCACGAAGGCGACGGAACGTCTTAGCATAATTAGCTGAGAGGGCTGTTTATTGCTAATATTAGTTGTTAGGATTAATACTAAGGGGGGGAGGGGTGGAGGGGTAGTGAGCCTTTTAACGGCTATTATCATAAGTCTCGAGTGTTGAGTACATTTATATTTGACGACTTCATACGTAAGTTCCGTGTTTATTATTACGTTGATTTCAGTATATCGTGAAGAATTTTCATAAGTGGTACGCACTAATATACATTTTTGCGAGCAAAATTTAACAAAAAAATCTGTTCAATGTTAAGACTTATACGCAGAAATAGTGCTATATTTAAGAAATAGTAAATCCCACCTCATTATTGACACGAATTATGTCGATAGAGGAATTATAATCTTTACATGGTAAAAACTTTGTAATAAATAATAAAATATGTTTTAATATCGCATCGTATCGTCCCCGCGTCGTGAGTAGAAAGCGGTCGTGGCGGGTAATGTTGATCTTAAAAGTTGGCGGCTCGGATCAAATGGTAATTAGCCGCGAGTTCACCTCGATACTATAACTAATTTTATGTTAATATAATACATTATCCAGCCAACTCTAATTATCTTTGTAAATACAGAAGGTTGTTCTTTGTAAAAAAAGTAAACTAACTCTACATTATTGTGCTGTTACAGATTTCTTTTATTGGTCTACTACTTGATTGGAATATAATTAGAGTATTTCAATTTTTAAATACCTTCCAAATAAACTTCAAATTAACTTCGTCACTTAAAACTTACTCACTCAACAACAAACGTAATAAGATAATGTGAAAACTTCAGTTTGTCTAATTTTATTCAACGAATGACAATCGTCTTGCCGCAACTCATATCTGCGTAGCTCGATCCGAATGCACAAATCCAAAAACATTATCCCGCCCGCGAAGACGCGCGCCCCAACCCCCGCCCCGTCTGGGATGCGGGCAAATCTTCGAATTAATTTTACTGCCGAAATATGCAAATCGCAAGATATAGCCGCCTAATAACATGTACAAAAGAGTGGTGACTTGAGCGAGCAACATTTCAAACACTAGTTAAAGGCAGAAAGGAATTGAAGAGTTTGATACCTATATTCCTTTGGCCTCTGGGAGACTTTCGTGTAACTACAAATCTTTAGTATGTTCGTTATTTACTTATATATGAACATATAATATTTATTGATTTTATTTTAGAATTTAAAAATAAACACAAAACACTGTTTCAGTGTCTTAAAAATTAAATCTTTACACATAGGTTTGAAGGCGAAATTAAATTACTATTATAATAGCATCCCAACATCTATAAACCATAGTGATTTTTCAGTAAACACCTCCTTAAAATTCATTGTTATCGCGCAGGCCGTAGGCACTAAACTAAATAAAATCGTGTCGTGTCTGCGAAAATATAAAAGTCTTGACTAATCTATGTCTTAATCGTTACCTCAGGCTAACATTATAGCCGCTTCGAGGAGCTTAATAGGTAACAAAATTTAGCGTGATAGTAGAAAATACACGATGCTTACGTGCCGCCGCTACCGGGAACTTATCACGCGCGGTATGCAGGTGTTTGCTTTAAGTATACGACTTTAAAACTTCAAGCTAATAAATAACTTTAAAGTTATATTAAGCACGTTACATACTAAGTGAACACTAACGGCATCACATAATGACGTTATTACTAGATTTTGTTCAAAGTGTTACTAACAAACATATATAAAAAAATCATTGAATACCATAACCACTACAAACTTACTTCAATTATCTATACTAATATAATAAAGCGTAAACACACACTTCTTTGT
>LD688982.1:906384-918649 GCA_003118335.3 Papilio memnon | reverse complement strand
ACTAGTCCACTATAAATGTAGTTTGTAAAATCTAACGATCAATGAAATTCGGCACAACAAACACTATCCAAAGCAAATAAAACACAAAGGTCGGGTTCAATATAGCCGATGCGAGTCGGAGACGCGAGCAAACCCTACACCCTTATCCAAACTAATCGCAACCCGTGACCAATAAACTTGAAACAGAATTTAATTCACACCACAGCGTACGTACACAAATACATGCATATTTTCGTCGAAATAATACGACAGTAGTAATTGAATCGGCCTCGGGCGACTTCGGGGTATGTCGTTAACGTTCCTGAGGGTTCTTGTACCCTAGACGTGCTGCGAGCGCTGCTGCGGGAAAGAGAAGACTGCAGAACCTTGCCCGCAGAGCAACGTGGCAGAGGGGAATAGAAAGTGTTTATTATAAACAAAGGATGTAGTCTTATTGGTACTGCCGTTTTAATAGACTATGGGATCGTTGGTGAAAATTTCCACCTTAGGAAGCGCGGCGTTAGTTAGGGCGATGCACGGAACAGAAATCGCTCTGAGCGTATTAAGACGTCCTTTGATGTTTTGCGGTCCGAACGTACGGTTTGACCGACTAATTGTGTAGATAGTGCTATAGACGTGCGGTTTATGCGATCGCCTCGACGGATTAAACGTTTTGCGCTAATGACAAACATTGTCTGTTTGAGGAACGAATTAAGTGTAACTCCAAAATTACCGTTATTTATTTGTAGACTTCACTAGGCACATATAGGCTGGTGCTTTTTGTTTGTAAATATATTTCTAAAATAACATTGTATAGGTCAATGAATACAAATTCGTTTACATTTCCTTCAAAAAGTTATCCGATTGGATCTGAATAAAGATTTACGAAATTATAATATATTAAACTTTTGACATATAGTTATAGTTGTGTGATAGCAACACTGGTAAAGGTTTCGTATGTCTTGGGGAGTGCATAAAACTTGGTATATATTAATTTTTCCGAGGGCCTTGTGCGGTGCGATGCGCGCTCTTGAAGCGTCGCCGCGGGCGGCAGACAGCCGGTAGACGCGCTTCTCTGCACAACGGGCCATTAAAACAGAGGGCTAACAGTAATGTTTATAAATATTATTTGTAATTCGTTTTATTTGTGATATTCTGAAATGTTATCATACGTAAACCTAAAATATAGATAAGGCCCGCTACACAAGGTCAGTTTTTTCTGAATTGCATCGTTAAAAAATTCTAACCTGTGTATGCAAAACAGAGGATTTAACAGTTCCCAGTTTTGTTGAAATATTTTGAGGAAAGGTTTTGTATTAAATGTAAAATAAAATGTAGAACAGTTTTTCATATTAATATTAATCTTTATGTTTAAAGTCGCTGTTTTCGTGGCCACAACAGTAGCAGTGTACAGACGCGATATCGCGTCGAGTAAAATATGAAGTTTCCATCATTTTCACATTATCAAACAAGCAGTTATAAATATATTTTATAGAAACGGATACATCTGCATATTAAATTACGATTATTACTTGTTTAAGAATTTGAATAACAAGACTTCGAATATACAAGAACTTACAAGAACATTAATATGAAATGGTTATATTTAAATAGCCGCTATATTTGTTGAAAGCTGCTAAATTTAAACATTCCAAATGATAGCATACCCTTAATAAAATTTCAAAATAATAATTGAAGTCTGTTTGTGAGCTGCAAGTTTATTTCCCTTACAGTCTCATTCACTTACCACCCTGTCCAATTGTTTTGGCATCGGAAGTGGGGGGGTGCGAGCGATCTATTAGAAAGGTTTTCGTATGCAAATGTTGCGGGTGTATTTCGATAACTTATTTTGATAGCTTTTCGTAATTATTGCTTTCTAAAATGTATCTTTATTACAATGGCTACATATGTCTGTTATAAAATGGTACATGAAGTAAATAAATAATTATGTAAGTCCTTCACAATACTCCTTCGTTTCAGTCATATGATCTGCCTCGATTTACCATCACATCTCTTTACCTCTTGTAAATATTCCAAGTTCTGAATCTAGATATTATTGGACAGTGGCGTTATTTTTAAGCTATTTGAGCCTCTATCAGCCAGTAGTGGGACAGGCCCTAAGTCACTCGTTCGTCATATTTAATACAGTCAAAGTAAGCTATAATTCCAATATCCGATGAAAGGTTAACGAGTTCGAAAATCGAGCGAATTTCAACCCTTTGCGGGCTCACGCGGAACGAATCGCTGAATTTTTGATCTCAGCAGGCAGGGGGTTGGGGGTGTCACCGACATTATTAACACTTAATATTTAGTGGCGCGAGGGGCGTCTACCCCCGGAGCTCTGTTATCCCATTTCAACCACTTCCACCGATTCTTTAATCTGCTCAAAGTATTTAATACTGAAAGGGATTTATTTCAGGTACGGGACGGTGTTTTAATACTCTTCTATAATTGTAAATTACAAACTTCCAATTAATATAGAAAGAGACAAAAACATCAGGCATACAATACTTGTCTGATGATGTTATAAAATTATTCGCCGTTGAAATCGATTTTACGTTTTAGATATTACAATCGTCGAAGCTACGAGCATCACTAGCTTCGTACAAACATAACAGTACCCCACGTGTTGAGGTCTCCACTCCCGTACCAATAAAACTCACCTTCAAACTTCAAAGTGTCCCCTACCCTCGACGCTATCGAACGCGTCAACTTGAAGCAATTAATATTTTAATTGGGCATTTCGTGCGTTGTTACTTTGCTGATAGAGCGCGATAAATTCCGCGCTTCTAACTGCCCCCGTCTCTCCCCGCAGTTACCGAGTGCTACTGTTGTTTGATGTCACTGTTACCACTTAGCGGGTTTAGTCATTAGAACTTTTATGAATACTTTAAAACCTCACAAATGTAACAATATATAGGTTAATGATTAGAAAAAAGCTTGTTACAAATAATAGCAATAGTGTTTGTTAGTCGGGACCAGATCCTTGGATTTTAATACTACCCCTCGATTACCACAAATATAAGTGATACAGTTGGTTAATACTTTAGAAAAATTTACGTTAAAGATGGATGAAATAATAAAAACCGACAGGTATCAACAGCACGGAAAAAAGTCTCTCAATCGAATTCGAATCGTGATTAATTCAAATGAACGTACTAATAAAACGGATCGCTTTGATAGAGGTGGTCTTTGATGCGACACTTGTCGCCTAATGAGCCACCTGAGAGCCGCGAGTGGCGGGGGCTGCGGGGGCCGCGGGGAGAGCGTACACTCGTGAACGCGATCTTTGCTAAAAGCGCATTAAATTTACGCGCTCCGTGTTACTGCCGACACCACTACACTTCGATATCAATCCTCCAGTTTTTGTTAACAAAAATCACATGCTGAAATCAACTTTTGGTACAAAATCATCAACTAGGAAATATCGGAACGAAAAATATAGCCTAAGTATTTTTAAAATCGGCCCAGTAGTTTTTGAGTTATTTCAATACATACAAAAATCCAATTTCCTCTTTAGGATATTAGTATGGTTTGATAAAATTAAATAAATACTAACATCATTCGTTCTAGTCAGACCTAAATACCATAGATGTAACATTTAGGTGTAAGTGGTAATTGTCAGTATCACTCAAACTCGAAGTTAAAAATAATTGTAAATATAGACGCTAGTATAAGTAATTTTAAGCTGGCTTTAATTCACGGTAAATAAGATTTGCGTAGACGTAATCTAGTAACTAAATCCTAACTCAGTAACAACGTTACATGTAAACAGATCTAAGTTCTTAGCTGTCACCATATATCATCAACACACCACGGTAGCATATAAAGGCAAATGCAATTAGCCGGATAATAATGAAAAGGGCCCGGTAGCTGGCACGCCTAGAGGTCCCGAGCGGCCAAGGGAATCAATGAATCATCGTGTCTCAACGCCGTAGACTTCGATGATTAACTGCTTCATGCGGACACTACGCCCATATGGATGGACAGCAATTGTTCTTATAAATTGTACAATGAAGACAGATTAATAAATGGAAAGTTGACATAGGCTGATGACGAAGAGGGTAATGTCGTCTAAAAAATCAAGATTGCTCCATCGAAAAAGGCTACAAATTAGAGCCTAACACAAAAGGAAGAGATGACATTAATGTGTCTAACACACAGATCACACACCACACGAAAACAACTATTCCAATACATTTCATGTCAATATTTTTAATCCTCGATTTATTAAGTTTGCCATCCTTCAGGTCCGTGTGTCCCAAACGTATAAGTCAAACAAAGTTCGATATGAGAAACAGTAGGCCTCGCGAGTGTAGACCACAAAATGTGCCCGCGGGACCGGCACGAGCGGTATCTCTTGAACGTTCCTCAAATTACTCAAGTAACTGGATGATTTCTAGTGTAGCTTGATTCAGTATATTTATAAAAACGTGATTTAAAGATCAAAAGCTTTAAACTGATTCCCAGTTATCTAAAGTAAGAAAAAAACGGTAAAATCTATTGATGTTCCAATTTCAAATATCACGAGAGTAACAACTGATCCGGATCCAGAACCACTAGTCTTGTTACTAACTTAATACTGAATACTATCCAAAATTGACTCGGAGACATATAAGGTTCATTACATTTAAAATGGTAAGCCATTCGCAACGCGTGTAAATGACGAGGGGCCATGTGGAAATTGGCCATTGTGCCTATACTCAGATATACGCCGTTTGCCGTTTGCCGTTTGCAAGGCACGCTATTAACAACTTCACAAAATTCACACACGTTAATGAATGGTACAAGTTTAACTGTTTCGAAGTTAAATGCATAAAATACTACAAGAAAAAAAATGTTCTTTTTACCTTTGGCATTATCGTCACTGTCTTGTTCGCTAAAATTTTATTTATTTCTTTTTGACAGAATTGTTGTCGATAAAATGTCGTCTCAAGTCGGTCTTCGCAGTGTCCACATCGATATTTATTTACGCAATCACCCCTTCCCTAAACAGAGACAAAGTGGTGGTGTACATTAGTGGGCGGAGGGAGGTTTTATTGCCGCCTGCGCCTTAAAATATTGTCTGATTCATTAGAGGATATTTCACATTTAAGTTTCGTGTGTGCTCTTAGCTTCCTCGGAATATTTCAGCTTTGCCGACTTCGCGCCCAATTTTCGGAGGCGATCATTTCGGCGGGTAGGGGGCGGGGCAAGGGGGGGATGTTATAACGACACTGTTGTTACAATTTTCTAAAAGGATACCGTTACGTTCGCGTAATAAGACGCTAAGATTCTCTTATACCCTTAATTATGGTGGGGGTGAGATGGGGTGTAATGACACATGTATGTAAATATTCGCCGTAACGACTCAAGGTGGCGACGTGTGCTCGCTTTAATGGGCGCTTGGTTGTTTTCTTTGATTAAAGAATTTTATTACGGCGTATAATTCACGATTAGAGTTTAAAGGGCCTGGGGGCCGGGGGCACGGGGCCGGGGGGCGGGGGCCGCACGCCAGATAAAGCGGCTTCGTAATGACGACTGCGTGATTGTGAATCGTAATTGTTATTGCCGCAACACAGTTGCTAAAAATTTATGCCTTCGCAAGTGGATATGTGGCTTTCGCGTCAACTCTTCCGTTATATTCGCTTGTGCTAGGTGCGTAGATTCACCAACCTGATTCATATTTACAAACGATTATGACACGTCCTTTTTCCCTCAATGACCGTGTTCGTGGAAATACGCCGAAATAAAATTGATGAACGTGCAAACACGCGGTGACGTCAAAGTCAATTAGCGGTTAATTGGTCAATGTACATGCGTCACTAATCACCGGCCATCACCCGGCAGCGGCACGCCCGCCGCCTCAATCCGATGACCGTTAATCGACTACGCAATTAATGAAGTCTAATGATATTGCTTGTTGGTATCGATTACTTTGCTTTTAAACGCTTAAGATCTGGAAAATCTGAAATCGTAGAAGTTCGTAGACCTTTCGTAGCTCTACACAGACTAATAGTTGAACTAAGTCTACCGTGGAATTATGATTTTTATTTCATAATAATTCAATTAATTATTGCGTGGGTATTCTATCTGTGATAGTATCGTGGGTGTCCCACGGGGGATTGTGGAAGCCCACTCGCTGTCATTACAGGCAATAACGTCAAATATAAGGTGTGCCGCCATCACATTAATTATATCACCGGGCTTAATACCAATCAAACGTGTAGATGCTGATATGTCGTAAAAATAATGCAGATTTTTTTTTTATATTATAAGTTAGCAAACAAGCAAGCGGCCACCTGAATCCGCCGAAATGGCGAAGCCATCGCTACCTATAGACATCCGCAATTGCAGTTGCGTTGTCTTACCTTAATTGACGGAGGAGACGCAAATAGAGGATATTTTCCCTTCCTATGCGTCTCCTCCGCCGTCAAATCTACTTTTCCTTCCCATCCCTTCATCTCAAGAAAAGGATGGATAGGAAAAGGGACTAAAGTTAGGTTCGTTATTCACATGTTCTTTACAATAAGTCAACACTCCTACAATTCCTTCACATTTTAATTGATGATATAACCTAATGTTGGTGCACGCATGTAGGCATTTTAACACGAGTCAAAAATTTAGCGTTTTTTACTAAATTAAAATCTACTAACGTCTGAAAACACCTAAAAGATATCGTATTAAGTAATAACATTAGGTAACATTAAATAACAAAGGAATGGCTTTCGTTGCACACGTGATAAAGTCAATTATCACATTGTCAGTGTGACGTCACGTAGCGTCACGTATCAAGGAAGCCCGCACTATCGGATTATTTAAAAATATTTCCCCAGGCGCGGCAAGCTGTGGGGAGACCTCGTATTGCATCGTACCGATACCCAGATATCGAACTGCTAGATGTGACATTTATGGATCGCACTATCATTGAAAATTGTTGTACGTAACATACCTAATATCTGCTATATTATTGTCATGAAATATCTATTTAGAAGTAACGATCTCTTCGCATACAATATAATAAATACAACATGTTAATAAGGTACTACTGTGACAAATAATGCAGAAATGACTTGATAGTTGAACTCCGCTAATACTTTTTAAAGAAACCTTGACAGATGTCGCTAGTGAGACTCATTCATTTATCAGACTTTGACTCTTCCATGTTTGATAGATCCGTGTTATTTATGAGTAGCTCTGCGCCACGACGACCAGTGGTCGCTAATCAAATATCTTTTCCGCTGCCCATTGTTTGACAAAACACGACACAGGACAGATATTCTCAAACTATCGTAATCAGACAAAAACTATAGGAAACCCAAATTGTTAGAGTTAAAACATTTGGAAATTTATTTGACTGAAATTTCATTTTAGGTAGTTTATTATCAGAGCATTCAAAAATCGACGAAGATAACATTTCCATCTCAACTACTTACAAGTTTACAAACGAGTATTTTTTTAGCAATATTATATTTAAAAATTATTATTTGTTACGGATATTATCTATGTTTAAAATTCAATTATCCGGATGACATAAACATTGTGTGAGGTCCTTTTGAGTGTTCTTAAATTGGTAAAAAAAATTCGCAAGTTTGAGAACCGTGGTAAGAACGAGGAACGAATGACGAATGTGAATGATTGATTAATGGTGTTAACACCCGCGAGACAAGATAACACATGACACATAACAATATGAATAACATATAATACAATTAAATTATACTAGTTATTGATTTAGCTGTTGTTCGCGACTTCGTCCGCGTGAATTTTTAATGATGAAAAAAATTGTAATCGACCCAGTAGTTTGTGAGTTATTTCAATACATACAAAGATACAAATCTTTCCTATTTATAATATTGAAATAGATAAGCAATTCAAATGGCAATTAAAGACATAAGAGTAATGATAATGAGTAATAGATAGAAACAGTTAAATAATCTATGGCTAACAAGAACACCATAAAAAACATCATCATCTCCCCCTACCTTATCCTACTCCCGTAGGGTCGGCGCACCGGATTTTTGTCCTCCAAATAACTCTATCATCCGTCATCTCAGTCATCACTCCTTCTTGATCATGTCACCTTTCACGCAATCCATCCATCTCTTTCTAGGTCTACCTCTACCTGTGTAACTCCACATTCATAACTAACGTCCTTCTTGTTACATGCGATTCATCCCTCCTCATAACATGCCCATACCACGCTAACCTTTTACTCCTTAATTTCTCAGCCACTGTGGCTACTCTCAAACTTCCTCTAATATACTCATTTCGTATCTTGTCCAATCGTGTTACCTAATAACATAATAAACAATACTAGAATTAATATTTAGAATGTCATCATGCTATAGACACTACTACTAGTATATAATTTTAGTGAACATTTCGTAATTTTATTTGACGACGAGCCACAGACGAACATTTCCTCTCTGCCATTAATATAGATTACGGGCTAGAGCTGCGTTTCCACGATCCCGCAAACAACGTACGGAACTGGACGTAAGTTGATTAATTAAAAAACCACTCGACACGTTAGAACGTACAAATCCACGCGACAGGGACAGTCTATAATCATTTATCTCCAGTTTAATAAAAGCTGGATCATTAATAGTTGCGAGGTTGGATTTAGTTTTATTGTCTATAGAGGTGACGGCAAAGATCACCAATATACCATCAAAGGGATTTGTTAATTTACTAAGCTAAACAAAGTACTATTTAAAAACATTGAAAGGAAGGCATAAGCTGCGTTGGATATTGCAACGAAGGTTTTTAAATGAACACCAAAATAGGAGACTTAAGTTATATAGAAAGAAGAAAAGTTAAAGTGTTGGCATTTACACTTTCGCATTACCTTATATAGAGTGATGACGTCATAACGATTTTGTTTTAGATAAAGTCGACATTGATGATATAATAAAGGGGATTAAAGCAAAGAATAGTATGAGTCATAATTACCAATAATAAAGTTCTATGAACGCGTGTCTCGGCATACCAGACGTCCCTAAAGCAATAAGCATCACCACAATCGCACGGATATACGCTGCCACTAAACCGTCCATTATATCAGCAGATTAAAGGCCACTTTACTCAATATTCCGTAAAATATTGCCCCATAAATAGAGGGCAGCGGAGACGTGATCAAGTCAGACCCGTGTGTAATCCCGTTAAAAATTGCCAAACAGAGAACAAACCGACAATGCCCGATGGCTATTCATCAAGAAGCTGAAAAAAGATACACGTATAGGTATAGAAAACAAAAATTACCGATCGAAGTGTGGGTTCCGTGGATATTGTAGTACTGAAATAAACATGAGTTAAAATTTTATATGACCAATGATGTACGGATTGTACTTGAGTATACAAAAATAGTTGAATCAATTATCTTGAATCAATTTTCATTTGTTTCTTAAGGAATCCTAGAATTGGGACAGACTGAACGCTGCCTATGATGTCTCGAAGATACCGACAGATACGAATGGAATCGGTGACAGGGGCGCGTCCAAATGACCGCCGCCGTCGCCGGACGGAGACAAAAGCGACGCCGTAATAAAGCAGGATTGATGAAAAAGCGCTAAGCCACGCCGATATAAGGCGCGGTACAATGACAAAGCGAAGAGCGGAGGTTTATATATTTTTCGTCTTATAAATACAGTTTCCATTACTTAGGACTAAATTTGATGTAATCGTGTGACTATCCTAGAAATATATAATAATTATTTATGATCTGTCATTTTATTAATGAAGATTGTTTTGTATATTAGCTGTGCAAAGGATTCCAATTTCCGTCAATAGGATACTTGTGACATGGGCCATAAGCTGCGGCGTCTTCTCAGCGGCTTTAATACAAAGCTATTGCTATTACTGAGATCGCAACGCGGGACTGGCCATCGAACACTGCCCGGCTTAACCGGACTCACTTTACCGGGATTTCGGATATGACGTAAAGCACTCAGTTAGTCCCCCGCTTCTCACTCCTCGCCACATCCGCTCCTGACCGACTTTTTCTCCTCCTATTTATTAGCTTAGGTTACATTCGAGGACGGAACGAGGCTTCAGCGAGATAATCTTCGGAATATGGATGCGGATTACGCATCCGACTCGCTCTACCATTATTTTAGCCGTCTTTATTAAATAAGGTTACGAAATTGGAATGTTTCGTTGAATGGATTAGACTTGTGAGAGAAAAAACTTTCGCGTTTAAACAAAATAGGATCAGACGATCGAGCCAAGATATAAGGGAGTTTTTAGAGTACGTTTTTTTAGGTAAAAATGTAGAAAAGGTAGTGAGTTTTGTTTTCAAAAACTAAAACTAGTTGAATGACATTAATAATTTCGTAACTAATGTAGCAGACCAACAGTCAAAGGGGAGATTTTACACTAATCATTCAGAAGGCTAGAGGAAAGTTGACTGAACAAATGGTATGAAAAGCGACTCCCACGTAACCCTTTATTAAAATTAGAGGAAACGCAACGGACCAGCACAAACGTATATCCTACGATATAATAATGAGTCCAAAGTAAAACGTTAACTAGTCACCTTATTAATAATTCAAGCCGCCACAAAAAGCGGAACGGACATATTTACAGTTGAAGCGAAATTAACGTCGTGCCTTATGCTTTGTTGAAAGGGCATAGTCGTCGCCCGGAGGGACACCTGTCGACCGTACGGTCGCACAAACATATATTAATAACACATTAATTTATTAACAAGCGCTGTTTATCCAGGGATTAACCGAGAATAGTTTTAGTTGAACAACAAAGGACCCGAAAGGGTTCAAAGCGAATTTCTTGCCGACATATTTACCTTAGGTTGGAGGTGATAGTAATTTTACGCGAGGCCGGGCGGGGCTTTGCTTTCGGTCAAACATTTGCTCAGTACGTGCTCCTGTGTTAATATCTCTAATACTTTACAGTTATGTATTTATCATATTATGGATTATGTTTCTTTAAAATCCAGTAAGATTTCTTTCGCCTCTGACCGTTGTTTGAAGTACACGCTTGTTGCAGGGAAATTTTAAAACCAAATCAAACTAAAAACTGCATTTAAAATTCAAAAACTATTGTCGCAAAGAAGTTTACTTTGAATTTGCTAATGAAAATGTAATTAAATCTCGGTACAATCGCGCAACACAAAGAAGGTTTAAGTAAACTTTTAGTAAAGCCAAGAAAAAGGCACCTTTACAAATCAAACATCAAACCCGGTCTCTCCCGGGGCGGGCAGCGCGCAAACAGTCCGCAGATCGCACAAAAGGCGAAAGGTCCGAAACCGAAGCGATGCATCATTAATAAGCCACTGGGCATTCATTGTTGCACTATATTTAACAACTACCCTAAGCTGTGTACGGTAGTCAAAGAAAGGCGCCACAACAATGAAATTGATTTCACCACGTTGTTATGGCCTGTGTATCCAAACAAAAACATATCTACAATACTTACATATTAAAGTATTAAGCTAGTAAAGTGTAATTGTCGAACGATAGTCCTATAAACATCAATAGATATTTACAAAAAGCGCGCCACTCGATCCAACCGAGTTGTTTCGAAAATTTTCGACTTCCGTCGCGAAAAAAATAAAAAGAATCAGATTTCCGAGTGGGGAACCCTTCAGTTTCCTGCGAAGTGGCGTCATAATTATCCCTTAATGATTCGTTCGAGCTCCATCGGTGTGGCCCGGTATTAATATTCCATGCATTGAGTGTGCGTACAGATGTCGACTGCTTTTACGTTTAGCTGAGAAATATCAGGGACTGATGTCTAATTCTTCATATTTGAATATATGCTAATTGGTCGTCATACAGCATAAGAGAATTTAGTTTATTGTTGTCTACTGTGACACCAAATTGAAAATTATCTAGCATCTTCACTAGTATTTGGTGTAGTCACTGATAATAATTTGGTATTGTATTATAGTACTGTATAAGTTGTGTTATATAGTTTTAAGTGCGTTATTATTACGTCAACCAAATAAAAAGACGCTCCTGCAGTTTGGTATATATTATCAGCGATACGAAATTTTATGTAGGTAGATTAAAATGTAAGTATTTTAGCTTGCAAAGTCGTCATAGTGTGTACAGGGAGCGCGGAAGTGCGCTTTCGAGTCGATTGTTTCACGAGATTTTAATAACGGTGCAACGCAAAGAACAAGTCGAAAGCCATTGTTGACTTCAAGATGGTGGGAGCACGCTCGCTGCGGGCTCTATTCCAGTTTGATTTCTGTCAAGATGCCGCTGTCCTCTCAATCGGGGGCGTTATTACGGTTGAGGGGAAATACGTAATTCTCCGTTAATTCCTCATTGATGAAATTAAG
>LD688982.1:867499-884047 GCA_003118335.3 Papilio memnon | reverse complement strand
GCACAAGGCCACATCCGTCGCCACAGATAACTACTAAACATTTAATATCATACTACGTGGTGTTAGTATAAGTTAAAATGAGAAAAAAAAAATGGAACTCATTAATGTAACACAAGGATTACGCAACAAAACAAAAAAGTAATATATGTAAACTCTGTAAAAAAGAGTACGGACCGAGAGTCTGTAGATGTTGATTAACAATGATAAAAAAAAGAATACATAGTCACTGTCAAGGTCACAGTTCTGAATTTTTATTGTACAATTTTGATGTGATGACTTGCATCAAAACTTGTTTCGCGCAAACGTCTCAATGCCATTTGAAAAATAATTTAAGACTTTGAACGTTGAGTGGATTTAAAGTACCGGTTTGAGTGTTAATAGTGCCCTGGGGGAGAGTTCTTGCACGTTTTGGGACAGGAGGAGAAACAGCCTTGTAGGAGACTTTACGCAGACCTTTGGTGCCATTTCCTGTCTAGCGGCCTAGGGAGTCGTCCAACCGCGCGCTGCCTTAACTGGAGTAAAAAGCCGTATAGAAATCTGAAATAGGTAGTATAACCGTCTGTTACATAACTGCTGTATCTATACATAAATAACTACGTCTTAGTATCACAGAAAGAGAAATTTCCGAAGGTGTTAAATAAAACGACATCGCAATATTATAACAATTTTTATAGATAACACATTTATCGTAATAATGCACCGTTATCTGAAACAAATTCAGATCCAGTGATGCCTTTCGCCTTGTCGCTGGCCAAGTAGAGGATCATATCAGCAATCTCTTGGGGCTCACTTACTCTTTTCATAGGAGTAGTTGCCTCTAGGTTGCCCCAAGTTAGGGGAACTGACGAATTCTCCAAGATATCAGTGCGCACCGGTCCTGGGCTAATGATGTTCACGCGGACGCCGTGTTCCGCCAGTTTTAGTGCCACTCCACGAGAGAAATGATTCAATCCAGCCTTGGATACGTAATAGGAAAGAAAAATTGGAGCACCATAGGTATATGTTCCAGCTATACTAGATATGGTAACAATATTTCCTTTGGTTATAATAAGATGTGGTATTGCCAAATGTGTCAAATAAACTTGAGCACGTAAATTTACGTTCATTACGCGGTCGTAATCTTCCATAAAATTGTCGCTTATAATATCATTGGGCAAAAATATACCGGCGTTGTTCACTAATACGTCCAGTTTCCCAAATTGATTTAGTGTTTCTTCTATAATTTTCTTAGTTTCATCATCTTTTGAAACATCCGCTTTAACTACTAATGGCTTCTTGCCAAAACTTTCACATTTATTGCTTACGTTTTTCATCTTCTCTTCGTTACGTCCTACTATGACGACACTAGCGCCCTCTTTAGCAAACGCGATGGCGGCAGCGGCTCCGATACCCGAGCTGGAACCCGTCACTATTACCACTTTGTTTTCGAAACTCATTTTTAACTATTATAAACTGCACCTTGCTGCATTAATTTTGTACTGAGATAATATCTGTTGACACAAAAAATATATAGTCGAAGTGGCCGACTGCGCTTGTTGTGCGGCTTTTTGCTTGTCATTCTGATAATTTTGTTAAAGATGCGATAAGTGGGTTCCAAAACACTAAGTAGTGTGACAGACGTGTTCATATTTTATTTATGATAACAAGTATAATAATTCATTGCATCTATGTTCTACGTAGTCGGAGACAATACAAATATATTTGTTGTACTAGAAACAGCTTTAAAAGTCAGCAGTATTGAGGATAATTAATCTTATCTTAAAAAGTATTAAGCGTTAAATAAAACAACAATATGGAGTATTTCAAATATTCTTATGTTTCCAGATAAAGTAACAAGACATTTTATCTTATAAGTAAAGAACCGTTATCAGAAATATATTCAGATCCAGTGATACCTCTAGCTTTATCGCTCGCTAAGAACAGGATCAAATCCGCAATCTCTTCAGGATCACTGACTCGTTTCAAAGGGTTCATATCTGCGAAGATGTCCCAAGTCATAGGAGTTGAAGAATTGTCCAATATATTAGTGCGCGTTGGTCCCGGACTGATTGTGTTCACACGCACACCGTACTCCGCCAGTTTCAGAGCTACTCCACGAGAGAAATGGTTGAGTCCAGCTTTAGATACACCATAAGATAATATCGTTGAAGCAGATGAGGTTGAAGTTGCAGCTATACTAGATATGTTAACAATATTTCCCTTGGTTTTAATGAGATGTGGTATAGCTAAATGCGTTATGTAAACTTGAGCTCGTAAGTTTACATTCATTACGTGATCGTAACCTTCCATGAAATTGTCTTTAGTAATATCATTAGGTACGAACAGACCAGCGTTATTCACTAATACGTCCAGTTTTCCATATTTATTTATTGTTTCATTTATTATTTTCTTTGCCTCATCATCTTTTGAAACATTCGCTTTAACTACCAATGGTTTCTTGCCGAAACTTTCACATTGATTGCTCACTTTTTTCATATTCTCTTCATTGCGTCCCACTATGACGACACTAGCGCCCTCTTTAGCAAACGCGAGAGCGGCGGTCGCTCCGATACCGGAGCTGGACCCTGTCACTATCACTACTTTATTGTCGAAACTCATTTTTTAACTGTTGTTATCGTCGCCTGTGGCTAAATTTTATACTGTTTTTATATCTGCTGATAAATAAATGTTTTATGATAATTAAGTCACTTACAGACGTTCACTGCTGACAGTTCTCACTGAACTGTACAATTAAAACTGTGCGTGCGTAGGCAAAACTTTAACTGAATAATTCAATTGACTGTTAAAATTTGTCTACATACAGTTTTATCTGATCAGTTCGACTGTTCTGTAAAAACTGTTTGACTGAGCGTCTGTAGCCGGCTTTATAGTGGCCATAGGCGCGTGTTGCGCAATATTATCCCGTCATTCTGATAAGTTTGTTAACAATAGAGATAATGCGTACCAAAGTACAAAATAGTATGACAAACGTTTTATTTATGATTACGTAGCTTAGTAGTAAAATTGGTTTTTAATGTCTCATGGCATTTTGAACTTTGCAACCAGAGGACGTCAAGAGGAGCGAACGATTATTCGTTCGACGAAGACTTTGTTCAAATAAAACCGGTTTTTATTCCGTTTCGAGGTTAGAAAAATAGTGGCCGGGAGTTACAAAACTGCTTTATTTTTTTATAATTTATAGATTTAATTCATCTAAAAAGCATAAAGTTAATTTATGAAAGAAATATGTGCTTCCTATATTTTGTATGTTCGGACCGATTTCAGTACAATACCTGATTTATACATTTTTACTTTAGATCGCTCGTATAAGAAACACTGCATATATCGGAAATAATCTTCATGTTGGTGAAGACTGTTTCGAGTTTCGAGGTTAAGGAGAAAGTAGCAAACGGATGTCACGAAAAGCGACTTTATCTTATAGGATCTCTTTATAATATTAATATAGAAAAGCAAATATGACACGAGAAAAGTATATTTTTTTTATATTAAAAACATGCTAATGAATTTTGAGTTTTTATTATCTTTACTACCGTTCGCTGTACTCGTCCGTCGGATGTAAAGATCGATTATTCAGCTTAATTTCTACTCTTACGCCGCTCCTCCGATAAATTCAGCGTCCCTGACACTTTGAGTTATTTAGGAGTGCACTGGTATTTCCTTGTACAGACGACAAAAACATCTAATAGTTGAACGTTAGAGTAATGCCGCTTTAAACTAAGGCAGCACTTAAAATCATGTCGGATGAAATATTCTGTTTTTAAAATTTACCTATATGTATATCTATACTAACATTATATAGAGGAAAAATTTTAATTTTTGGAGTTTTTGTATATATTGAAATAATTCAAAAACTACTGGACCGATTTTAAAAATTCTTGCACCATTAAAAAGCTATGATATGACTGAGTAATATAGGCTATATTTTTATAAATTAACGCGGGCGAAGTCGCGAGAAACAGCTAGTCTTTTTAATATACCTTGTTTTTTAATGCAATTCAATTTTATATTAAGTATGTAAAAGAAATGTAGATAAAATAAGACATATGGAACCCAAAACTCGCTATAGCTTTAGTTTCGAGCACAGAAAAGATAAACTGTACAATTAAAACTGACGCGTTTATGATAGACTGAGAATAGTACTGACAGTTATAATATTGCTTACACACGTGGGTGTTTACTGTACAGTAACTGTATAATTTAAACTAAAGGTGTGCAGCAGGCTTTAGATCCGTATTAAAGCGTTATGTTAGAAGCTGGCTTGTACTGTCTTACGAATCCTTACTCACACAATATTAATCTAGCACATATTAGTAAGTAACGCATTTAGTCCTTAATTCCGTTCTGGGTATTGAATGGCCGGCCGCGGCGCGGATCACGGCTTTGTCTTGAGAAGCGGACACAATGGAAGCATTATATCTTATTGTTGCTTCGCCTGTCAGTGCCCCCGTGGCCGCCGTGCCCCCCGTGCCCGCCGTGCCCCCTGACCGACACACACTCATTCCATTATGATCATGAATAACACGCGGATGTAAGAACATACGGACGCCAAGATTGAAAAACATATCATTAACATGTATCTGCAAATCATTTCAATTGCAACATAAAAAAATTTTGTTGAAAGAGACATGAATATAGCTCTTTGTCATGATAGACAATATTGTCTCAGAAATGCTTGTAACGTTATTAATGACATTTATTATGTAAGGTTTTTATCACTTCCGCGGACTGTAAGCATATTTATGCAACGGGTTACGGTAAAAATTGGAATTTTATTACGAAAAACAATTCCTTCAATGCGTTATGATGAGCTTACTTACGTGTGTGCTATATTTAATATTACTTTTAGGTACGTTTGCTGTTCGCTGGGTTTGTGCTGTCGAAGCTTTGGAGCCGTGTGTCACAGCTCAATTCGACAATTAAGATTCCTTGGCTCATTGTAATTACACCTATGCGGGTTTCTTAATGAAGTTAAAGGGAATTAATTATTTTAGGGGGGGGCATAAATTTAATCTGCGCCGGCCTTTACTTGCGACGTTATGGTCTTTACTTGATTAAGGCGTTATCTTTGTTCTAAAATCTCAGGTTTCATAACGGTCCGCTTTTCAATTTATTTACAAAACATATTATTAAACCATCGTGCCTTATGACGTCACAAATCACAATTTAATTAAAGTTATTCGAAATGTAGTGAATAAAAGAAAAAATACACTCAATAACTGCACGATTCACTGAAAAAATAATTTTTCATTACCTTAACAAAACAAAATGAATGCAGTTAAACCAACCTTATTAGAAAAAACTTTATCGGTAAGCGGCATGAAAAAACCAACTATCAAAGTCATTTGAAAATTAAAACAATCTAATCTTTGATACCTTATTCCATTACCTTAAGGTTTGAAATAGAATGAATGTGTTTTAGCGTAGGCGATGAGTTAAATTTGTAGGTGTATAGTTAATATTGACTCGTCGACATTTCGTCGGGAACTTTTCTCATTTGGAAGCCAGTCAAACTGAAACTCGAACGCTTAGTGGAGTGCCGTCCTCCGACGTCTAGCGTTGCATTAGATATTGTTCATTGCGTTAACAGAAAACTACAATACATTTTTATATAAAACCAACTTATTTTATTAATTAATTTATACATTACTAGGTGTCGCCCGCGATTCCGTTTGGGTGTAATTAGAAAACAAAAATATAGCCCATGTGTGCTTTCAGACTTCCTCTACATCTATGTCCCTGCATCTTAGGCGGGAAACTTTCGTAATTATAATATTAGTAAGATTAGTCTATCAGCTTTTATTATCTACTAGATATTAAAGGTGACAGAAAAATAGAGTATTCTATGGACAACATAAGTATTGGATACCTATATTCTAGATTCTACGAAAGGTCAATGAGGACGGGCGATGTTCTGTGAAAATATATGCTAGAATATTCCAAAACAATTTCAGAACAGTCAAAAAACAAAATCTAATAACGATATTCAATAATTATATTTTAATGATAAAACGCATATAAATAAACTTCCAAAAGGGTTTTATTTTCATAGTGACAGGGAAGTACTCTCCCCTGGCCCCTCGTACCGCACCCGGACGCGCATTTCTCTCAGTTTGCGCGGGAAGTAACAAACGGCCGCGTCCGTGTGGTTGATTTTTATTCATTTGGTCCGCGGCTGAGTCTGGGAGACATATTGGCCGGTGCCTTGGACGGGGAAATTGCATTTCGCCCCCTAATAATTCGTTTTCACGCAATGACAACACTTTTATGGGCAACACTGCGGATACTGGCTACGTACTCTTATATTTCAGCACTGAATGGCAGTCTTTTATTTCTAAAAATACAGTTAGACCCGGTTTAGTTGAACACGCGTGTTAACTATTTGACCGCTGTTTGATATGGACTTCAATAAAGAAAATTTAGATGGATGTTTGTTAGAGCTTGTAGCCTAAACGGCTGAACGGATCTCGATGAAATTAGGTATAGATGTAGAGGATAGTCTGGAACACATAGGCTAATTACTTTTGTATTTTTTTATTCATAATGTTTACACTCTGCCAGTAAAGAAAAAGGTAGAAATAATGAACAAACATCTTAAAGCAATAAAAAAATCAATGTTAGGGTGTTCAAGTAACCTCTTAACATTTCTTAGCATTGTAAACCATATTCGGGCAGTTGGAAGTCTCCCCTCAGTCATAACCCTAACAATATTTCCCGCTATTGAATAGAATTTGATGTAAAATTGTCGAACATCAAGTTGTGACCTTCCTGAGGGTTGTATTTGAAAACATATTTTCCCTTGTTCGAATTGGACATGAAAAGGGGATGTTATTGGTTGAAAATTCCATACAGCTTTTTTATTTTTTATTGATTTAAAGTACAACACAAATCCATTTAAATACAAGTGATTATAAAATATTTGTGGCACTTAAAAAACCTATGTAAATAATTAACGACCGAAACTAATTTTAAAGACGTGCGCCTTTTACAATTAAAATATTGATATTTGAAGTTTTTCATTTAGAACGTTTTTACATATTTCAATGTCGTTTTAATATTCGGCCGTAAATCAATAAAACATATCTATAAATAATATAAAAGAAAGAAGTAGATAACTAAATGCATAAATTGTAAAATAACGAGATATTTATTATTACAAAGTTCGCTCTCACATGTGATTAAAAATGGCGTCTGATGGTACTATATAATAAATTCCCGTCTCTTCGTTTTGTTTTCAAAAAAGAGATATTGTCGTATTTCCCTGCGCGCTCGTAAAGTATCCTGATGCGGTGCCACCGGAATGGAATATGCATACTCGATATTGTTTCTTTGCATTTTAAATGGCGCGCAAATACGTTCCTTTTCCCGCGCAAATGTCATCTATCTGTCAAAGAATAAGACTGCTATTGGCAGATGAGTTCTTTGCTTTTCGGTCGATGATGCGTGGGGTGAACTTAACAATTTCTTATTCAAACGTTACAGAGTAAAAAATGGATTATTTTCTTTGATAGGGACATTAGGAAGATTATTCAAATGTGTAGAATGGACAAATTTTTGATATACACCACAGATTAAACATTAAAGCATATTTATAATCTATGCCCTAATAAAGAAGATAAACTAGCTAAACTAAATCACTTCTTTTTATGAAGGATATCAGCAATAAAAACATATTTTTGAAAAATCTTTTTAGATAGAAATCCCTAAACCTATAGGCTGTATGAACGCTATTTAATTTAAGAAATGAATGAATTAGAAAAATTGCTAGAACGGGACAAAAACTACAACCTGAGGAGCAAAGAACCAAGATTGCCATGGTAACTAATTGTTAGCCAATGGCAGAGGACTTCGTTGTCAATTGTGGATTTTAATGTTGATATTTTAATAAAATTTATATGTTATGCGGATGAAGCCATACGGGAGCAGTTAGTGTAATTATAATTTCGATATAGCAGGGATTCTTTGTGCATCTGAATCCCGTGGGAATGCACGTCGTGCTAAAATATTAGCAGGAAATGAGAACACGGTAAAAAGAAAGGTAAGCTAACTCGACACATGAAACTTGAACGCTGACTTTGGCCAATAAAAACTACACGATTTAATCATCGAGTTAGTTCTTTCTGGATGTGACGTTTCTACAATTTGCATTTAATTAATAAATTCAAAAACTTGGTCTATTTTAAACATTCTCTCGACATAAGAGCTAGGTTATAACTCAGTAATATAGTCTATATTTTTATACTAGATTTATTTAAAATTTGTCCTGAAAAGAAGCTATTTAGTAACTAATAATCTAGACTTGCGTTCTTTGAGAGCGGGCTCACACCTTTGACTAAACTTTCACACAACTGTTTTTGTCAAAACACGATTGTCGATTGTTTCGCAGCCCATTCAACTGTTTAGTGGCATTACTAAAAATCCGAGTATGTGCACCTCCATATAAGCTCATAGGAATCAAAGCGAGACTACACAGTTGTACGATAGTTTAGTCAAGTGTGCTTATATCTTATCTTCAAACCATCAAATAGATAAGTAAATATTGTGAAATATTAAAACTGCTTTTCATTGTAGATTTCACATTATCATTCTTGTATATATTTATTGATATCATTGCGTAATAAATATGTACATTTTCTTAATAAATTCGACGCCAAAAAACTTAAATAATCTATTTTTATAATATCAATTACGTAATAAAATTATTGGAATTATAATCTACTAGCTGTTCACGTGCGGTTTCATCCGCATGGAATTATAAAAACTTTATTTTATTGTTTACATTTGTCAAATTCCCAATGGCTAATCTCAAAATACCAATTACCTTACTATGGCAATCTTGCATCTTTGATGTTGGCAGCAAATTATGGTCTCTTTCGCACATTAGGGTTTTTATCCAAAATATTCACCCCCTAAGTTTAATGGCGCGAACATATATAGTCAAAAGCGTGACGTAAGTGTAGGATTTTATATTAAAAAAAGATTTATTCAAAAACATGCTGTAATTGCTGACATCTTAGGCAACAAAGAAGTGTGTGTTACGCTTTATTATATTAGTATAGATAGTATAGATAATTAATTTCATTGTATACAATTTTAAATAGATACAAAACATAGTTCGAAATTATAACATAGAAATGTATTTTAGAGTATCTTTGTGATATTTGTAAAAGAGTTTTTACATTCGTTTCGGAAATAAAACTGCCACTTCAAACCGTCCGACGTGGCTGATTCTCTTTGGACTCTTCGCTTCCCACAAGGCATCCAGATCTAAAAGAATATTTATCTGTCTGTCTGTTATAGATATTTTATTTATGTTACTTATGCTTGGTTGCTGATGTTTCCATTTTATCATTATCTAATGATTCTTTAGTGTTACGTTAAACTAAATTTTAAAGGAGTAAAACTCGAGTTACGTAGTTCAGAAACGCATTTCTAGAATTTATCGAACCAAACTCTAAAGAATGGTTAAAAGCTGGGAAACTGACCATTAGTTTCATAAACATTATATAGTTAATCTTATTTGATAACTTAAGTTGAGTCTTGCATTATATGCCTATAATTTTAATTTGAGGTTAGTTTTAATTATTATCTCAATTTGGCATTAATAAATTTACTTGACTGCATTTCAACTAAGAAACGAAAACATAGTCGAATTGTTATTAAAATGCAGACAACGCCGGGCGACGAGCGTAGTTGCACCGAACTAAAATCGAGATGCTCTCGGTTGTATAATTACGCCGAAAATTTTGGGATACACTCGAGTGGCGGATGCTCGAGTGTTGCCATATTCAAAAATTTCAATACGACCAACGCTGAGTGGGGGTTTTTCTATGTGACACACTGTCCGCAAGTTTGCTTAACATAAAGTCACTTGAGATAACAAAATGAAGAATTTATATCATAATAAGCAACATAGAGAAATTCTTAATTTATTGTTTGACCATTATATATGTTTATCCCGAAATAAAGAGCATTTTTTTGTCTTACGGGACGTGCAGTACAATGCAAAGATTAAACAAGCGATAGATTAATTAAAATCTTAGTTTTATCAGACCAAATACCTCTTCGTGGTATACTTTTGTTTGAGCAAGTAAGTCAAGCTACTGCTGTCACAATCACAATCACAAGTTCACCACGCTTGTTGTCAATGTGTCTCACGTATTATCTGAGCCGGGGGGTCGCCGGGGGAGGGGATATCAAAAGATTCCTCATCAAAAATGAACGACCGATGTCGAGATGTGAGTGCCCGTGTACCGGAGGACTTGTATTTTTAACCTGCGTATGGCTAGGATTATTTTTCAATGAAGCTTGCTGCCGTCGCGAATTCGGATGTTTTGAATAGAGTTTCAATTCGCTGAAAATGCATTTCGTAAGCATTTCCATGTCTACTGAATTTTAACTGTAGTTTATCGAGTTAAAATTAAATCGATTATTAATATTTCATTGATAGTTTAAGTCATCTTTGGTCTATGTTAAAAGAACGGGTTTTAAGGTTTATTAATATTTTTCTTTGTTGTAATTTACAAGTTATAGTTGTACTAAATATCTCATTAACTAGAACATAGCAAAAAGACAATCATTTGGTGTTGATTAACAAACTTAACTTAAAATATTACGATAAACATTTTAAGTTAATTTTGTCAGCTTGCTGCAACGAATCATAAACAATTTCACTTATTCCGCCCAACATGTGAGAAATGTTCAACAAAATTCTTTGTATGGATCTATTACTGAAATTAAAAAACAAATCGTCCATTGTAGTGACGTGAGATAAGGTTTATTTTATTACTAAAAATCCACGCCTTAAATGTAATTTAATGATTTCAAGAAATGACCATGACTTAGTGTTTGTTAATCGTTAGTTTCTGTTACTGTTAATTGATTAAAAAGGGTTAAAGTTGCCCAGTCATGACGTCACGTGACGCTAGCCTGTGTGATCAGCGAAATATCGTGACGTCATTTAATATTAAGAGATTATAATTATTTAATAAGCCATTTCCATTAAAATCCAAATGACTAATCATATTTATTAATATTATAACAAATGAGAAAGTTTGGATGTATACATGTTTGTTACCACAACTTAAAACGGCTAAATGGATCGCGATGAATTTTGGCGTAGTTGTGGAATGAAGGCGGACAAAGTCGCAAGCAAAAGCTAGTTTCTATATAAAGATTTTATACAAGGTATTTTTGACGAATTTGTGCTGTTTTTACAAGAATTTTAATTTATTAAGCAAATGACCAAAATCCATACTTATAATTACCTAATGTGTGTCATGGTTTTTACATTTGTTAACATAATTTGGCGAACATAGTGATTGCTTCCCCTAATCCAAATACCACACCTCATTCGGCCATTAACAATTCTCTTGCCGAAAACTCGATCGTTAAATCAAATTAACTTGATGTCGCTGGAACCGAAATTCCCGATGCGTTAATTGACCACGAGCATGCGAACACGCCACAGGGCTACCAACATAAGCCCTCGTTAAACACATTGGGATTTTTATGTTGGTACGCTTTCGTTCATAGAGTCATTACCTTTTTTATTGATTTTTGTAATTGTAAACAATCACACATCGCGTTTATGAGCTAATTGAGTTGTCCTTAAACCAACGACTGTGATTCTTCGACAGAATAAAACACCTAACTATTTATCAAGGTGAAATAGGAATAGTTTGGAAATGTAAATCATTCTAGAACACAGCTTCTGTGTTAACATAGACAGTAGAATAAATATTACCTCTTAAAACGTTTTATGTGAAATCCGAATTAAAAATAATTTAACTTGGCGCGGGCGCACACCTTTAACTAAACTATCGCACAACTGTCGTGCGATTGTCGATTGTTTCGCAGCCTTCAACTGTTTAATTGCCCAACTAAAAATCGAGTATCGTGTGCATATAAGCTCATAGGAATCAAAGCGAGACTAAACAGTTGTGGGACAGTTTCAGGTGTGCGCGCTCTTAGTTTTCCGTGTATGTGAAGCTCTAAGTAATAAATAATAATACAAATGAAAATATATCAAATAATTAAGGTCAACAAAGTCACGCCCGCGCATAAATCATTCGTGCAAAGCAATCGCGTCTAATACGTGTAGTCGCCGTTCGTCGGAATCCGCGCCCAAATAATGCCTCGAACAGGACATATTTTATTAATTACCGCACCGCTATCACGAAATATTACCTTTATGTCCCATATTTGCATATCGTTCTCTATACGAACTGGGCGCGCCGTAGCATGCGATGGTACCGTCTGAGAGAGAAGCGGTAGCGATTTCGACTAACAGTTGCAACGAGTAAATATCAACACGTTTTAATATCAACACTTTCATTGTTGTACACGGCTAAGCTATTTTTAATACTTTTAGCACTTTCTGACGTTTAGTTAGTAGATTTGGGCGTTGTTGTAAAATATTTAAGCTATCTGACTGATATTGGATTTATTACAAATTTGACCACAGGGTTTTGCCAATGTTTTAATTGGCAATGTCAATCATTGAATTTAGAATCATAATATATGTACCTATCCCGCTATCGCTTGTGTATTGTGCGCAGTCATATGTTTGATGGAAATTTGGGCGTATCCATCGAATGCCGTGGCGAGTGTCCTCGACGCGTTATTTTTAATGATTCTGATAGAGTGGTAGAGCGGATCGTATGCCGACCGGCGATTTGTATCCGCTACGGCTGACGGCCGACGGCGAATGATTAGTGCGACCTCTTTCATTAACCGAAAAGGTTTTCGTTGTTAATATTTTCATTTAGATCGCGATTTCAATTATTCGATAAAGATAACTGTTTATGATTGACGGTCAATGGAGTTTTATTTATGAAATGTGAAGTTTTGTTTGAGGGTTCTGATAATTTCACGTAAATGTTCCTAAATACTGAAGTAGACATAATTTTCTAGCACTTACAAAAGATACGAAGTCTTTAGAGATGTCGGCTGAATACTGAATCGAATCTTAAAAACTTCGCTATGCGCTAATTATATACTAACAGACGTGAAAAATGTCGTTTCAGTATAAACCGTAAAAGGATAAATAGTAAAAAAGTGCGTAGTTCAAGTACATAATTGTCTAGATAACCTTATGGACTTTTTAATTTCCATTAATTTATATCGTTGAGAACAATGAATCAATGCTTAATTCAAGTTGAATTCAAGGTACTTTATAACTTAGTACAGACACTTGTCGGTCGTACTCCCGCATAACTCGCCACCTCGGTAACCTCCGCAAACATCAATTAGAACATGTTTGTACTCTAATAACTGGCAAACTGTTCAGTTAAACACGTGCGGAGGCCGCACGGTCAATACAGGTCAGTAACTTGAATAGCAAACACTTCCCGTAGACTTGAGATGTTCAAGTTTTGGGTGGCAATGATTTTGTCGATTCGCGGAATTGTTCATTATCGAAATTATCATTTTGTGATATTGCTGGATAATAGAAATACAAGTTTGAGCTTTAAGCTGTTTTAGAGATATACGTAGTAATAGATTAGACATCCATTTTTCCAAACTGTCGCATAATAAATATGAGGTATGATAGATTATTGCCCCAGCAGAGTGGGAAAAACTTATCTGATCTGTGAGCATGTTAAACTATAGTCGTCGCGTTACGAATTGCGTTGTGTTTAATTTTCTGTCTAAGTAATTTTTTCTCCTTCAACCTATACAAATTACTGATCCTTCAAATAGAATGTCAATATTATCTTCGTGTATATTTGACAACGTCATTTTTAATGGTCACCCTACAAAGTGAACACAAAGATTTCCGTCAGCTAGCAGTGTGGCGGAGGGCTATTTGATTTGCTCTAATCAATTCGTACATGCCGCTAAACTTGCTACTGTTTGACTTGGACATTTATTAGCTGTTCTAAAACGATTTACGATGTTCAACTTTGACTGATGAAAGCATAACAGAAGACTTGCTGAGATACGTTGAAATATTGCGATTGTCCTTGTCCTATACTGTTAGTAATTGCAAAACTTATTCAGGCCTTACTTACGTTTTGACAATAGAATAGGTGGGTTAAAATAATGCTCTTATGGCCGGTTTCCCAACTAAGTTTAACTATTCGTTAGTGTCGGTTCTATAACTTCATGAAATGAGTTCCCGAACTACGTAACTTGAGTTTTGTTCCGTTGATAGTTACTTAAACATAACACTAATGAAACATTAGGTAACGATAATAAGTGGGAACTTCAGAAACCCAGCATTACTAATATAAACTCCCAACAAGCTACTCCAAAAGTTGACCATTTTGTCGAAGCGTACGTTTTTGTAAAATACGTTTTGTAGGCTGTAGAAAACATATGTCTGATAGAGAGCTTTGCTAAATATTGTGTAAGCTATAAGCTTTAAAGCTGCAAAGGCTGTTTGCTGAATGTAAGCGATACGCTGGCTGTTTATATAACCTGATACTAAATTTCTACAGATTCTCAGATATTCCTAAATGAATTTGTAGGTGATTTTATACTAATATAGCGTAAAATAAAACTATAAAAAAAAACTTCGTAAACGCGACAATTCGCTACACAATTGTAGGAAAGATAATCTTTTCTAATAATCTTAGAAGATAGCAGAAATCCTTTATTTTAGGGCTACCGTACATAAGTTCAAGTACTATTGTACTATCATTGCTAAAATTCTAGACTGTCTTAAGTTGTCCGTGTGCGTTAGTCTGTCAGTTCACAGCATCAGTTCTTCAGTTCAACTGCCAGACTGTATTATAAATAGTCGCGGCCGCACATTCATGTAATAAACATAGTTGGCAACTTGTTCAATAAGCAGGGTTGTAACTTTGTGTCAACACAGCACTCAAACAGTACTCTGATGAGCTCATATAACCAGTAACAGGGTGGTCGCGTATTGAGATCGACAATGGAAGACAAATACAAATCTAAACGGAGATTGTCATGTACTTTGATACAAGAATGTCTTAGTTTGAGGTTGTTCAGCATTAAGCAAAAGACGATCGTATTCAAAAGTTGTCTTGTATCCGAATGCAGCTGTCAGTAACAGGCTGGTCATTCCGTGGTCATTCGGCTGGACAAATGTTGACTGAGAGCGATTTCATATGCCGCGTTCATGTTAGCAAGTAACTGGAAACATTACTTGCGGTAATCTTTATCATTGACAAATGTAGAGCTTAACATAGTTTTTTTTAAATATACTGTCGTAGCCCTCATACAAAAAAGTATTTATCTCTTAGGACCTTATCTATACTTCTATACCAATATTACGAGGAAAGATTTATTTTTGTATGTATTGTAAACTCAAAAACTACTAGGCCGATTTAAAAAATTCTTTCACCGTTAGAAAGGTAATTTATCTGTGAGTAACATAGGCTATATTTTATATTTTCACGAAGACGAAGTCGGGAGCAATAGCTATAATAGTCTACTGTTCATTTTGTTACCTAATAGCTGTTAAAATACTAAAAACAAATCAATAAAGAACATATAAAACTTAAATATAAATGCAAAGACAGCACGAGAGTAGTTGCGTAATGATGTCCTATTGAGTGCGCGCCGGTCAGAGCATTGAAAGAAACGTCTCCGGTCAGTGTACACACGCCCTAATAGACGCCATTCAGACGTACTGAATACTGCATCACAGGCTGATGCGCCACGGTACGAATATCTCTTGTATACTACACAGATCTGTGTTGATTTGTGCTTATTTGTGTATTTAAAAATATAGAGGAAGCATAGTTGACACTTCGCTTGAGAAATTTATCATGCTATGTATTGATAGATCCTCAAAACCACATGTCGATATAATTAATTAAAATTAAAATTATTACCTATAGGTTTCACTAAATCATATTTAAATATTAAAAATATTATAAATGCGAAAGTTTAGATGGATATTTGTTAGTCTGTAGCCTAAACGGCTGAACGGATCTCGATGAAATTTGGCATAGATGTTGAGGGTAGTCTGGAAGAACACATAGGCTACTTGGTTTTGTTTTTGATAATTCCACGCGGACGGAGTCGCCGGCGAAAGCTAGTTTTTATATATTTTAATTTTGTAATAATTCTTATAACAAAAGGTGGAGCCTATAATTTTATACAATGTTTTTTTACACGTCAATACACGGATATGAGATGGTGTACTTAAGTTGACAACTAACATAGTACCGTTCAAAGAAGTTACCGGTGAAAAAAAATTGTTTATCACTTCTATTTATATTTCTTAAATGTCTTTGACTACACCTAGAGTAGTCTCTCAGTGAAGATTCAGTCACTATGAGCCCAGAAGAGTAACTGATTGCCTAAATTATTTTTAAACGCTTAAGTAATGCAGCTAATTTTCATAACAGACCACCTCCCCCAAATATTTGCACAACGAAAATTAGTCTTTAATACACTGAAATAAAATCTATTATTAAGAAAGAAAACAATTGAAGATTACTTAATGCACACAGAATTGTGTCTCAGCGTGCTCTTGCAATCCGTACCTTGATTATAGAGGAACGGACTAGGTAAAGCACTGCCGTTGTTCAAATACAACCAATTTTCGCAAGCGGTTAAATTACA
>LD688982.1:817806-834882 GCA_003118335.3 Papilio memnon | reverse complement strand
GTAAAGACTGAAAGGTTCAGGTGCCCTAAAATTTGATATAAGATTAACTTGGAAGCAAATAGGTGACAGTTATTAAGCAAATACTGCAAAACTTATAAATGTTATATTATGTAATAACTAACTGTTACTCCAGATCTCGTCTGCGTGAAATTAAAAAAATAATAACATAGCCTATGTTACTCACTGATAACGTAGCTTTTTGATGGTGAAAGAAATTTTGAAATCGGTCTAGTAGTTCTTGAGTTTTTTCATTAAATACAAAAATCTGAAAATACAATACTTTCCTCTCTACAACATTAGTATAGATGTACATTGTCATACGAAATTCCTTTATTAAACGTGTATCTCCTGTTAAAATATTGTAGTTCAAGTAATACTACTAAAAACATATACAAAGAAACATTTCGAAATCATCTAGTACTAGGGTCCGAAGTAATCGATATATAGTTCGCAAATTGCGGTCGGTAGTCGGTATGTACAGTCGGACGCATTTTCTTTTACGATCAGCCGCGTGTTTACGTGCTCCACAAAGATACGACCGATTGTACCCGCAACAACGCTATAAACACATTGGATATGGCATATAATTATCTATTTTGACAACTTTTCAACACGCAATGTGATAGCTAGAAAAGAGAAAAAGATAGAAAAAAACAAGACAAATACTGTGTGAAAAATTAAAAAAAAACACACACTTGTTAACTTTTAACAAAAGCGATTATTAATTTCTAAGTTAAAGTAGTTGAATGTTCTTACTGGCATACCGTATCCAAAACCGAAGGTATCCCACATGAATGTAAGAGAAGCTAATAGCGATCGCCTAATAGCGGCGGGGCTAGTTGTTGGGTCATAAAGGGTCCCGGTTTATTGGGTCGCTGCCCGTAGCGACCGCGCTCCTCACTATCGATTTATAAATCAATTACTTGGTAGCAGTTTACGATAGCATTAAATGTTACATTGGACAACAATGTAAAAACAACAATGACCACATAACTGTCAAGGGAATAGTAATAATTGACCTCTAATTCATCTAGATCTATAAAGTAGCTCTACAGTTACGTGGTTACAGATATAAAACCAATAGCTTTCGCCCGCGACTCCGTCCGTGGAATATAAAAAAGTAAGTAGCCTGTGTGTTCTTCCAGACTATCCTCTACATCTATGCCAAATTTCATCGAGATTTGTTCATCAGTTTAAGCTAAAACTTTAACAAACATCCATCCATCCATCTAAACTTTTTCTTTTATGTTATTAGTAAGAAGGAAGATTATTTAAGCTTCATTAAAATTAGTAACAAGACTCGATCTGGTCTTTTAAAGTAAAGTAGAGTAAAGTTACCCCATTCCACAAACAACTGGCTACACTAACGGAAAACGCAGTCCTTAAATAGAGTTTTTTTTTAAATAATAATTTAAGGGTTGAAATAAATATTTCAAAACATTTTTTTAATCCGCTAAGTTTATCGTTCAGCATTAAAAATGTGATCAATTATTTATAGGATGAACGAATGATTTTGATACTTTCTAGTAACAAATTAAAATTATTTCCATATCCGGATTTGATTTGGTCCGAACACTAATTTCCGTCAATTGTTATTTTAGTCACAACTCTATTCAATACTTTAAAGCTAAATTGCTAGCCATAAGAGTGTACGTCATAAAAGGTTAACGATATCGGATCACGGAAGTGACGTCATAATTATTATACTTGTAATCATAAACGACACGAGTAGTTTTTACAGCGCCATGAAAGTGCCGTAACTCTTGTCATTACAGCATCCGCATTAGCTCAAGTATCGGCGTAGAATTATGGCTTATTAATGGGCTTATAGACATCACAAGTTTTCATCCTTGGTTACTTTCAAGTATCAAGATGATGTACTCCTTCTAACAATAGAGTAAGTTGTATAATAATTAGGATGTAAATAAGGTTTTTGCTTTCTTTAAATTTACTTATTGCAAGTACATAGAATTCGCCTTAGATTTCCTTCATTTTGATGTACGGAGCAAAGAAATCGTCAAGGAATGTTCAATGCGGCTGTTAAGAAGTGCAGAGCGTCCCCTCCCTGCCTCTCTCCGGGGAGGCGATTCCGTGGAAAATTAAAAAGGCCGCGGGGCGATCGGGTAATATTCTCTCTCATTAGGTACCCGGTGCGATTGCCCGTTTGTTACAGGTGTATTGTGCGCATCGCGAGTATGTGGATGGTAGATTGGAACAGGGAAATATATGGAGATATTCGTGTTTTTGAGCTAACTCAAAGTTGATGTTTTGTTTCATCTCACTGTTTGTACCACTATGTGTAGCGTAAGCTAGCTTCTAAAATAACTGGCAACTAACTTTGTCTTTTTTTAGTTAAACTACGAGGATTGTTAAACAGATCACTAGCTATCGCCCGCGACTGCGACCGCGCGAAACTATGAAAACAAAAGTAACTTATGTGTTCTTCCAGACTATCCACTACATCTATGCCAAATATCATCGGGATCCGTTCAGCACTCTACAAACATCCATCCAACTAAACTTTCGCATTTATAATTTTAGTAAGATAAATACCATCTTTATAAAAATTTGACCAGAAATATATTAAGGTGGTATTTCAATAAATATTGTTGCAGTTAAAATAAACACCAATGAAGCTACTCCGCGGTCGGTGGTCGCGTCGGTGCCTTGCTAGAACAAATTCAGGTTCGCCATTTTGCCTGGCATAATGAATGTTAAGATTAAGATTTGTGCGGCGCGGGATTGTTCTTTTGTTTGCATTGTGCTACGCTCGGCGTAACTCAACGTACAGTTAGACACCTTGTTAATGAAACAAACTCTATCAATATGAAAAAAAAAAACCCACTGAAGAGTTGTTCAACTTACTACGTGGTCCTTTATATGAATCTTACTAATATTATAAATGCGAATGTTTGTTTGGATGTTTGTTATTACGTTACTTTCAGAACGGCTAAACAGATCTGGCCGAAAGTTGGAATAGATATAGAACACAGTCAGTCCACAGATTGGCTATCAAATTAACCACCGAGGTAATCATTGATGCCTATTGACATCCGCAATACCAGAGGAACTGCAGATGGCAGTAGCGTTGCCAACCTTTAAGACAAAGGTACGCTTGCTTGTTTCAACTTATAGCAGCTATAATTTTCCAACTTTAGCGATAGTAATCCCTCGTTTTTAAATCAAACAAAATATACTCAGTACAAGAGGAGACTCTGATATTAATATATACTTATGATTTATGTAATGCGAAGCTGACTGTACTTTCAATAGCCCGCGGCAAGTTTGTGTAGCAATGCCCGTGTAGAGACAGTGATGACAGTGCGCAAACACTGACCGTGGCTTTAAGTTACTGTATATCTTGTAATTCCGTACATAAATCATTTTTAGAGCACATCTTTGACTAAACTATCGCACAACCGTTTAGTCTCGCTTTGATTCATATGAGCTTATATGGAGGTGGACTCTACTCGTTTTTCAGTTGTGCAACTAACCTGTTGAATTGGCTGCGAAACAATTGACAAAGGAAACATTAGCATGGAGGATGAATCAAGTGTCAGATAATTTGACTAAATAAGACCTGTTTCATAGATACGTTGAAATTACCTTTAGTATATTTAAATAAGTTACTTAATATTTTAACTTAGTGACCTTATATGTAGCAAGTAAAAGTGACCAGCTCCGAAGCATTAAATGAATCGTAGCAACACAGCGAGCAGTTAACACAAATCGACAATCGTCCGCAACTGTTAATGGGGAGCGTTTCTATTAGTTTTTATTATTCCTGTCCGTCCCCTCGGCGGTAACGGTTTTCCTTATACTGGCCTTAATTGTATGTCGATATATAGATCAGTTACATTGCTGAATATACTCGAGATACGAAAACTACGACATTCCTCGTTAAATAGATATTGAAACAGTCACAGTATTCTCTTACTAAGCTACACCCTTAGTGACCAATTGTAGAATCTGAGTGCAATAATAAGTGATAGTTTAAATAGTAATATTTCCTTCTTTCACTACAATTTTACACAAAATCATACTAATATTATAAATGCGAAAGTTTAGATGGATGGATGTTTGTTAGAGTTTGTAGCCTTAACGGCTGAATGGATTTCGATGAAATTTGGTATAGATATAGAGGATAGTCTGGAAGAACACATAGGCTACTCACTTTTGTTTTATTCCACGCGTACGGAGTCGCGAGCGAAAGCTAGTTCTTAATAAAGCTTGTTCCTATTACCAAGGTTTTAAACTTTCCAATAACAGACATTTATTTATAGTTCATAGAATATTCTAGAATAAATTCTTTGTAAACCTTAAGTTATAAAGGAAATATGTTAATAGCGTCGTTATCGAAGTAACTCAGTAAGAAGCCAAAGCAACTACTCGAAACAAAAAGCACATTATAACGCAAAGCAAACAGGGCAATAAGCGATAAACTTTCAAAATGGCAGAGAGCAGTGGAGTCGCGGAATAAAATCAGCATTAATTCGTGTTCGCGACGTAGGTAATGGGCCACTCGTTATTGAACAACCTGTGTTGTATTTATCGCGTTAGTGATGACACTTATCGATTTAACCACGGATATCGATATCGGTAATTTTGAAAATATTTGTCCTGTCGCTTACTTTTTCCAATCGGGTTGTTTTCGTTAGTAATATTATCACTATAATAGAGATCTACTCGAAATATAATTTTAACAATAAGTAAGAACTCATCCTGGGCACAACTAATACTTTGACGGTCAAAATATCTAGATATAAGTAAATTGGAGTAATCTTTATAATGATAGTTCTTTAAATCGTGAATGTGAGTTTTATAATTAATACTAGTTGTCATCGTGAGCATCCGGTTATTAAAATATTTTATCGATATGTAGCATGGCACATCACTAGCGCTATCGGTCCAATTCACACTCTCAATTGCAGCTGCGGTGCTGTAATATGGCGATCGTATTAATTATTCAACCGATATTTTAATTGGCAATGTAATGTTTCGTCACAATCACTTTTATGGGATTGGTCATTTTCGTTAATGGCCTGTAAATTTACCTTATTCGTCACTATGAGTGTGGTTTTCATTTTATGATTATAACTTCGTTTTTAAATTAAATTTTTATTTTGTTTTATCGGCAGCTAGTTAATGAAATTGACCTTTTTTATTAGAGAATAGGTGTTGCTTGCGATTCCGTCCGCATGGAATAAAAAAAAAACAAAAGTAAATACTCTATGTGTTCTTCCAGACTATGTTCTGCATCAATGCCAAATTGCATCCAGATTCGGTCAACCGTTTAGGCTACAAATTCTAAAAAACAATCCATCTAAACTATCGCATTTATATATTAGTATGATTGACTGTATTGTGAAGTGAGCAACTTGCTCATTTGTCTGTTTGTAACGTTGAGCGTCGATGTATTTTTCTTACACAGTTTGTTCCCCGAAGGGTTCCAGTTGCATTCTTGTGAACAGAAAAATGCGGGAGACGAGTCCAAATTACAGGAATCAATAACGTCGGGCGACATTATGCGAGATTTATTAGCTCCGTGTAGGCTTATTAGTTTCCGAGACAGAGTCGCCGCGTGGAATGTAGACTTAAGAAGTTATGGTAGAGACACGATTTGATATTGCTAACAAGAGAGTTGAACTAACTAAAAATTAAAGTTTAAGATTATTTGTTGTGTATTTAAAATTTAATGCTAAATCCATAAATTTGAAATAGGTAATTTAATTTCCTTGAAATAAAAAAAAATAATTATAGTGCAACTTTCTGAGGTGATTGTATAATAAGAGAAGAAGACAATTTTCGTAGTTTAGATAATAATATTTGACAATATCAACCAATATATTATATCAGAGTGGAGCACAGATGATAGTAAGTAGTTTACAGGTGTCATAAATATAAAATTAATTACATTAATTTTAAAACACATTTAGTACATGTGTCCGTGTCTATGAGATTCTTAATCCGAGCTTATCCAATATACAAAAGTCGGCAAGAATGCGACAAAGTATTGGTGTATAAAAACCAAATGCTAGCGGCACTCAGCGCCTTCTCCGCCGTTTAATATACTCCAATGTACAGTTAACAACAAAACTGTTTATCTTGAAATTTGATTTTTATTATTTAATATTTGTACAAATATTTACAACTATATTATCCACTACTAATTATTGTTGCACAATCAATTATTTAAAATTATTAAGATGAATTCGTTAATCGATTTATGGTCAGTTTCCCAACTATTTTTAAGCATTCGTTAGCGTTTTTGGTTCGATAACTTCATGAAATCCGTTTCCGTTACGTAACTTGAGTTTTACTCCAATAAAACTTAAGTCAACCTGACACTAATGAATCAGTAAGTAATAATAAAATATATGGAATCTTCAGAATCCCAGTATTAGTTGAGGTAAAAAACGCCTGACAGAATTATTAGCATTGTGCAAATAAACACACTATGAATCAACTTTTACAGCAATAACTACTTATGTAAGGTATTCCTATAATCCAACATCAATATGAATAAAAGTCCTTTAGACGAGTGTAGGTACCGAACAAAATTTTCATCAACACTTTTGTACCGACCAGTACCAACATATGTCACGGGCCGAAGCACGGTACAATAAATAAATAGCGCAAATTCCGAAGTGACCAGACCACTGTCCCAATAAAACCCTAGCACTGTCCAGGGGTAGATAAATATTGCACTACCCTCTAACATTGTCCATACATTTGCGTCCGCAGTTTGCGTGTGTGCGTCTTTTTCTTTAGGGAATTATTTGGTTAACATAACATAGGATATTGTCGTTGAAATCTACTATGACACGGTATTTATCACACTAGTTTTTACTTACAGTGCATTTAAAGAACACCGAGGTAGTCAACTACGCTACAATACTAGGAGAACTGTAGATGAATAGCCGCCCTTGGAGATGTTATGCTCGCTTCTCGAAGGACCCCAAGACTGTATTAGTTTGGAAATACCCGTGTCGCTTGTTATCTATTTGATGTTCCTAAACAATCGATGTTTATTACTTAAGCGCTAAGTGCCGCTTTTAGCGTAAAGGTACAATTAATAAAGTTGATGTCAAGGTCATTATAATAGAATCATGGTTTAAAAATTATAAATAGTTTATGATAACGGTGCATATTAACATAATCCTCGAGCGATGTCTTAAGTCGTAAATCTGCAAGGTAAGGTCGCGCTGTCTACTGCACTATCAGGAAATGTACCATCTAATAGACAATAAGCCGATATGAATGCATGTCTAGAACATTCTTAGAGCATGCGCACACCATTGACTAGAATATCGCACAGCTGTTTAGTCTCGTTTTGATTCCTATGAGCTTATATGGAGCGCACACTACTCGATTTTTAGTTGTGCAACTAAACAGTTGAATTGGCTGCGAAAACTGATATTTGTCTTAAGACGATCATTTTAGTCAACTTAACTAGCTTTAACTGGCGACTCTGTCCGTGTGGAATAAAGATAAAAGTGCGAAGCCTTTGATCTTCCAGACTATGCTCTACATCTATGCCAAATTTCTTCGAGATTCGTTCAGCAGTTTAGGCTACGAACTAACAAACATCCATCTACACTTTCGTATTTATAATATTTTCTAGGGATGTTTTTATAATTGATGTAATGTAGCTGTAATTTGTTATTTTCGTTTATGTATGGAGACAAAACAAATAAAAGACTTTTATCTATATCAATGTAGCCTAGAAATGTAACTGAATCAATTTGTGTCAGGTCTAGAAGTTCAGTCGATAGCAGTTGTTTTACGATAGCGCCAACGGCGTAACGATCGCGTGTCGATCGAGAATACCTTGATATATCTTTCATTTATGTACATAGAGGGCGACTTTATTCCTTTACAAAGTGAATAACAATTGCTATCAGTTTTTCAATTTGTCTTATGAAACCGTCGTAGCTTACGAGGAAGCCCGTAGCATCGTAGCATTGCGTGTAGCTTGATGTAGGCGCTATGTAATTCTTTATTTACAAAAAACTAAAAACTGTTAGACATTTTTATGCAAATAATAGTAGTAGAGTAAACGACAAAGATGTATATCTGTTAGGAAATATTATATGGACTGTTCTAAAATTAATATTTCAGTAGTCTAAGTATGAACATACACTTTGTGCAATCGGAAGGTAACATCTTGGCCTTCTTTGACATAAATGAAGGGAATTGATTTAATTTTATGATGCACGAATGCATTCAGTGAAATTCTATTGAACTAGTTCTGAATGCAAATAAGACAACCATAATAGAGTTTGTTTTTATTGATTTTAAATGCAAAACTTACAGCTATGTTTGTTCCATTTAATAATAGAATTACTTTTTAATGAGATTTTTCATGATTTTAAAGCTATATTTGCCATGTAAGTAAAAAACGAATGTTAAATGTCTTAATTCTTTTAAACGAAGCACTATTTACACTAAGAAGCACAGTTTCAGACGTATAATAGTTCTAAAATGGTAGAAAAACATTATAATATGTATCAACTGCACAACGTTTTCTTTCCTTTAGACATTGTGAATAAAAGAATAGATTGATTATTAATTTATTCTAAAATTTCAAGTAAACACAACAGTAGTGCTTTAAGTATATTTGCATGACTACCCCAGTTATCTTAACCTTCGTAGCACAGCGCGAGGGAGGTCACCGTGTCAAGGTCAAGTGAAACCTCACGCTAGTATAATAAAAACGATATTCTAGAACAACCTTCTTATATCTATACTGATATAATAAAGCGTAAACACACACTTCTTTGTTGCCTAAGATGTCAGCAATTACAGCACATTTTTTAATAAATATTAAACTTAGGGGGTAAATAAATTAGATAAAAACCCTAATGTGGGAAAGAGATCATAAGTTGCTGCCAACATCAAGGAAGCAAGATTGCCATGGTTTGTCATCATGTCATGTCATTTTGATATTTGCAATTGTTAATTTGACAAATGTAGGTAAATAATGAAATAAAGTTTTTATAATTTTACGCGGATGTAGCCACACCGGAACAGCTAGTCACTTGATACAACATACGTTGAACCGTACAAGTACACAAGTGATTTGCATGCTAGGTTTTGAATTTGTTTATGCCAAATGTGTTGCACTTTTGTTTTATGACTTACTAGCTTTCGCTCGCGTCTCCGTCCGCGTGGACGTAAAAAAACAATAGTAAGTAGCTTATGTGTTCTTCCAGGCTATGTTCTACATTTGTGCCAAATTCATCCATTCAGCAATTTAGGCTATAAACTCTAACAAACATCCATCCATCTAAATTTTCGCATTTATAATATTAGTAAGGTTCTTTCTACAGACCAATAACTTTAGGTCTCCAAAATGTAGTAGCTTTTGTATGAACACTTAAGGGTCGCTTCCATCATAACTATATAGCAATTTAAAACTACGCAATGAATTGTAATGCAGTTTTTTTAATAGATTTAAGGGGAAAGTTCATTTGTGTAGTACATGTATAGTAGAGAAAGACTAGTAACTTTAGTTCCCAGTATGATGTCGATAATGCCGGGGCGCGTTAGTTAACAATAAGACTTTATTCAAACTCGATAATGGCGTTGTTGTTAGCCATAACAACGTCATATCATTCAAAACGTATTTTACCTATCGTATATTACAGTCAACATAAACTATCAAGTAATATTTACAGCGCTTACTTAATACAAGAAATTGTACTTAACTATACTTAGTACGGATTTAACTTGACTATACTTTTATTTGCAACAATTTGCTAACGTAAAATTAGTCGAATGACTTGGTTTTAAAGTTTAAATTCGGTTTAAAATTGGAATAAAGAGTTCGAATTTCGAAATATTATTATCATTTATTTTTGCAGTGTACAGTCGCGTAGAAAATATGCAAATGTACATATTTGTACAAAACTTTATTAGAATCACTTTTCGTACACATTGTACTTTTATTGGTCTGTTCGGTTGAATTGTCTAAAGCCGGGTCAATTAAGGTTGAAAATTATGCTTAGATGAATAATATGATAGCAAAGGTTTCCAATTTCGAAAATCTCAATTCGAATTCAAAACACACTTGGAGCAAGTGATGCGTGATCACGGGTCGGCTCAAGTACACCTTTACTACTAAGCCTATAGTAATAGTTTTACGAAATTCAACCTTAAGGCTGTGTTTTTCAGCTTAAAATGGAATAATCGTAATCCGTCCAAGTATAGACCGTCTGCCAAATGAACATAGTCGCGATTTTATTTTGTAGAAGGTCGTTATTAAAATCGAGCCAATATCAATATACAGGATGTTAGGATGTTATGTTGTAATTAATTATGTTAGTCTAAAAAAATTGCAAAAACATCTTATTACTCGAATAATAAGTGAATGTAATTATCAGTAAAATGCATTTAATGACATAAATGATATTAACTTGATTGCTTGTATAATAAGTTAAGAAGTCATCAATAACATTTGAGTGTGACTTGTTAAAAAAGGAGGTGGAAACCTCTATTGTACAAAACGTAGGCATTACAACACATGTTAGGTTAAGATAAAATATTGTAGAGACAATGCATTAAATACTACCATATTCGAGTACATTGTCTCTTTATAAGAAATCTAACTAAAAAAAAAACTATTTTATTTAAACTGTTTATAACACCTCTAACATGTATAAGTTTCTTTTTAAAATAACTGACGATCGTTATCTATGTAAATGAATCTTTATCTTATAATATTTAAACTTATAATTTCTGATCCCCCTGTATACAAGATTCAGATCGGTATAGAGTACCGATAGGTACCGGCGCGTCGCGGTAAGTAGATAGTGCGCCTTTTCTTCGTGCCACTTCCACTAACGATGTCATTCGGTGTGTACTACCCTGACGAGTTATTGAGACTTTTTCAAGAGACAACCTCCCCGCCTCGCCACCCAATGCCTCCCGCAGGGGGAGGAGCAACGCACTACGTCCACTAGATGCGACTTGTTAATGCGAAATATTGTTCATTACATTCACTATAACTTAATTCCACTTTATTTCATTCACGATAGAACCTTGATATATTAATAAAAACATATAGTTAGTTAAAAAGACATAATATTAATATTAACAGTATTTTTTTAACATAGAGCACAAAAATCACAGTATATGTAAATATGTACTGCATACGTACTATTGTTTTTACATTTGCGTGTAGGTAAAAGTGCTAAAAACTACCGAATACTATCCATTTTTCATACAACTTCTATTGGTATGATAGAACGGTGCTCATTGTACCGTTAAAACATAACTACGTTCATGTCACTTCCATTGTCAATAGATCTACACTCAGACTCAGTGTAGATATCTGACGATAATTATGTCGGTTGAAAGATTGAATACTCTTGAGTTGCGCTTTTTTTTTCCTTTGTAAAGATATAGGGTGGAAACAAACGTTTGCTGATACTATACATTATGTATACAAGTTGTATGGATTTATTAATGTTCACGGATTTAATCAGTGTAGAACTCTTGAAATACTAAAAAAAAATAATGAATTTATTTATTAAAACTTGAATTTTATTGATCAGAACACCTTTTGTAATATTATCTGTATTTTAGACTAGCTTTCGCCCCCGACTTCTTTCGCATGGAATTAAAAAACAAAAGTAAGTAGCCTATGTGTTATACCAGGCTATATTTGATATCTATGCCAAATTTCATCGAGATCCGGTCAGTAGTATAGGCTTCAAACTGTAACAAACATCCATCCAAACTTTCGCATTTATAATATTAGTAAGAAGTAAGATTAGGCAATCAATAAAGTTGACTGGTATTCTTGATATTTTCGCAGATAAATATGAGTTTAAAAGCGCATGCAAATATACCAGAAAGTATAAATAAAATCTCTAAAATCGATTATATTAGCAACACTTTGACGAAAATTTTCGTGCTATGCCTCTAAGTATTCTGAGGAATTTCATGTACTATACATTTTTCTATGTAAGTTGAAATATTGAGATTTTTTGTGCCTCTGTAGCCATATAACCCTACAATGTACGAATAAAGACTTAAGAAGAGATAGAACTCTTCAAATTATATTTATAAAATTTTTTACAATCCACCGTTCCTCGATTACATTTCCTCGTATGTTATGCGTTGATGTATCCCACTGGCACATTTACACTAATATGTTTATACAGTACGCTTAAACAGTAAACATTCCAAGTCAACAGCCAATTACCTCCCCCTTTACCTCTCAGTAAGGAGGAGGTAACAAATGATGATTCCCGTACACGCCGGGTACCCTGTATCTCATTTACTAGTAATGCGGTCTGAGATAATCATATTTTTGCTGAAAGATCAGCCTCGATAATATTTCTTGTAACGACATCAAAACAGACTACAAACCTCAAGTAAATTGATGAACTTTTTATGGTTATTTTCTTCTGATGTTAGTTTTAATTACTAGTAGAAGTACAATTAACTAAAGGACTTTTGGATTAAAATATACTTTTCTGTCACACTTTTCCTCGTCAATAGCCCCCTCATTAAAGTCTAGTGCTCAATATTTCAACTATTTGTTTCATATAATTTCTATATAAATAAATTATTGATATTATTCTGCTGTCAGTACAACATCCAGAATATTACTCTATTACATTTGAATAATTATTCTTCAACGTTGATGCGGCCCTGTCTATAAATACATTTGCGTACAGTCTCCCACACAGTACATCAGTGTACACAACTGTCGTCTTTATTTCCACTGAATAACATTTAGAATTGTGTAAATAAAACTGGTGCTATCGCTACTTGTGTCGCCTAGTGTACAGTGTAAGATATTACTGTCCTATAACAGCAGCCTCGGGTACAATCCATCTTCGTCGTAAGGACGTCGATAGTTGAAATATTAACTCAGAATTTTGGCCAGAAGTGTACTATCCTTGTTAATTGCTTTGTTAACTATCGGTGCAATTTCAGAATGTTCGCTTGAATAATTAGAATTTCTGAGAGGTTTCTGCCTTGAGAGCCGATGTAAACCTTTGACTATAATATCGCACAACTGTTGTGCGATTGTCGATTGTTTCGCAGTCAGCTGTTTAGTTGCACAAATAAAAATCGAATAGTGTTCACCTCTATATAAGCTCATAGGAATCAAAAGATTAAACAGTTGTGCGATTGTTCAGTTTTAGATGTGCGCACGCTTTTAATATTCAATTTATTTATAGTACAATTGTAAGTATTGTATATTTTGAAAGAAGACCATCTAGGTTGAACATCTTCCGTACTTTATCCTACTCCCGTAAGGTCGGTATATCGGGTTTTCATTCTCCAAACAACTCCAATCCATCTCTTTCTACGTTGAGTTGACTATTTACTAAGTCTTTACCTTATGCATTCGTGTGTATTTGCTGTTGAACTATACCTGTATGGCAGATAGACTAATACTTTACAGTACAATCGATACTACTGCCCTCTGGCGTCAGTTTAATGAGACGTGTCACCCCGCTGCAGCAGTTACAATCAGAGACAATTTAACTCAAACAATGATGATTGACAAACCAAGCAATCATGACAATAGCCTAATGTCAAGCAATAGTGTTAAGTTATACAAGCTAATCGGCTAGTTAATGCTTAATAATTTGAACATTATTAATAGTTAAGTATTGATTAATGGGACAATAAGACAAGTACTAGCTTTCTAATCTATCTATACTAATATAATAAAGCGTAAACACTTCTTTGTTGCCTAAGATGTCAGCAATTACAGCATATTTTTGAATAATTATTTTTTTTAATAAAAAGCCCTACACTTACGTCACGCTTTAGGCTATATATTTTCAGGCCATTAAACTTAGAGGGTAAATATTTTGGATAAAAGCCTATTTTGGGAAAGAGACCATAAGTAGCTGCCAACATCAAGGAAGCAAGGTTGCCATGGTTTGTCATCATGTCATGTCATTTTGGCATTTGCAAATAATAATTTGACAAATGTAGGCAAAAAATGAAATAAAATTTTTATAATTTCACGCGGATGCAGCCGCAAGGGACCAGCTAGTAAAAAATAATTATGAAAATCAATTCACTAAGAGCCAAGTTTATTGTAGCAAACACTAAAAGAAATTGAGTACTTCCTGTTTTTTGAAGGCGTTAATACAGTCGAAACTTAATAATAGACAGGACTAACTTTTGCTGTCAAAAGCTGCAAAACAAAAGAACGGAGTATAAACAAAACAACGTGTGAAGTAATCGAAATGGTGTCCATTAACATAACCAATAAATTACGATCAAGCCTGAAAAGTATTTCGGTCCAAACAAAAAAAGAAATGATCGACAAAAGCCGCGTGAAAGCATATTTCAGTCGTTGCTTTCTAATTGAGAGATATGTATTGGTACATTTTTCAGTCTGATGACGGGCAGTGTCAACCGCGGGATACAACGCCCGAGACTGTTCTGAAAGAAAATGTCGTAAATGCCTTCCAGATGTAATGAATTATGAAAAAAATTACGTAATTGCATTTCTCGATTTGTACTTTTTATTGGCGATTTATTTTATTGTTAAATCCTTCTATACACACTCATTTTTATCTGAACAGTTGGCTTATTCAGATAAATCTACTAGTGGCGGGCTTAAGTGAGGAAGCAAGAGTGACTTGAACGTCTTGATAAGCAGAAACTAGACATTTAAATTTAGGCACACACCTTTGAATATTTATCGCACAACTGTTGTGCGATTGTCGATTGTTTCGCGGCCTTCAACTGTTTAGTTGCACAAGTAAAAATCGAGTAGTGCGCGCACCTCCATAAGCTTATTGGAATCAAAGCGCGACTTTTAGACAAATCCTGTCTCTTTAATTCTGCTTTTGGAATCCCTATTGAATTATTTGTAATACGAAAGTTCAGTTTGTACGTTATACTGTACCACCGTGGCCAACCATTAGCAACGATCGAGGTTCGGAAAATGCGAGTGATAGATACAATGTGACCCCGCTAATGCTTCATCGGTGTTCACTGTTTGTACACAATACGTTACTTTTCTTTCCATATATATTTTTTAATAAAAATTTTATTGACAGTGGTACGTCAATTTCAACATCTGTTACACAACCATAGAATACAGATGTGAAGTCGAAGTAATTCCCTTCCGTTTACTGTGCGTGTTGTAGGGCTAATTCTAACCTTTTCCTTACCAACCTCATCTTATAAGGAAAGAATGGACAGAGAAGGAGACGTTTAAGAGGAAATATCCTCTTTTATGCATCCCCTCATTTATAGATCAATAGTAGGTAACTCATCTACAATTGTGGATTATTCACTATTTCAGCGAATTCATATGAATACATAAAATATTGCAGTTAATTATGTTACAACTTTAATTTCTCGCTTGATTTTGTTTTGTATTGTGTGTTGTATATCTGTACATACAGTAGGACAGTGTGGCTACTCATAAATCCGTATTAGTCAAGTGTTTGTGCGGCAGGCGGCGCTGCGAGCGCAGAAGAATGCCACTCGTTGATTTACAGCCGCCATCAATTCGCCTGAAGATGCTACTCAGGGGGCGTTCGATTTTAGAGAGTCTTTGATTTATAATCTACGTTCCCAACGGATTCCTTTTATTGGTATTTCGTGATATCGCGTATTATAATTTCTGCTATTATTTTTATTATAGACTATCTAATTTTATCAGTTCTTTTGATCAAACTGTATCACTATGTCCGAACGCAATCATTGATCTAAAGATTTTGTTTTTTATGAGAAGTACAAAGTTCGATCGCTAACTATCCTTAGATCGGCTAAATGTAATAATGCCTATGGCCAGCGGTCGCTTCGCCATTTCGGCGGATTTAGGTGGCCGCTTGCTCGTTTGCCACCTTATTGTATAAAAAATACGAAAGTTTTTTTTTAATGCCGTGTACTTAATTAAAAATATAGTTTTAAAATTGCTCATTTTACGTGTTATTAAATTATGTCATTATAAAACAATTTTAAATTCATTTTGTAGCGTGTTCGAAACCTCAATAAGCGACCGTTGATACATAATTTAAAATGCTACAATGTACGGAGCGGGTCTTATCGTTACAAAACATCTCTAGAGGTTGGTTATTAAAAATTCTTAATAGTTGACTTGGGACGTAATATCGTCTAGGGAAGTCGTTACAATAGATACCACGGATATACGAATATCAATTCTAGATGTGACTTGAATAAACTAACACCTTGTTTTAAATATCAACAATTTCTTGCACCATAACTTACTTCTTACTTAATATAAATGCGAATGTTTAGACAGATGTATGGATGGATGTTGGTCACTTCGTATCTTCTAAACAGCTTAACGTATCTCGCTGATATTAGATGTAGATATAAAACATAGTAAGGAAGAACACAGGCTAGTAAATTTATTTTTAATACCACGCGGACGAAGTCACGGTCGACAGCTAGTCAAAAAGTTAAAACTCTACGCTAGTGGTAAGATAAAATTTTTTGAATCTTCTTCGACGGGCTACAAAATTTTGACTTAAAAAGAAAATTTTCATAGTGTTTCTAATTAAATCATTCCTCTGATACTTATATTTTTAATGCGACGAAAGAAGAAGATGATGATAATGATGATGATGATGGTGATGATGATGATGATGATGTCGTCCGTGACGTATCAGTCAATGGCGAACCTTATAGTATAAATATATAGTGAGACTGACACTTCTATGATTCATAGATCAATGTGTCGTACATGTCGGTGTATTTACACAAAACGGGTCCCGTGACTTTCGACGCTATTGACATAATAAGAGAAATAGTTGGTTAATGCGAGCCAACGTAAATATTGGAACTATATTGTTTGTAATTTATAAACATACGTGTTCATATTCCTATAGCTTTTGTATACCATTTATAAATATTTTATTTCTTTAAAAATTACACAAATAATAGTGTTAACCGTTACACACGTCAGCAAAGTTAAAACTATTATTACAAACCGTGTGTGGCGTGCATTATCTATACTAATATAATAAAGCGTAAACACGCACAACTTTGTGGCGTAAGATGTCAGCAATTACAGCATATTTTTGAATAATTCTTTTTTTAATAAAAAGCCCTACA